>VZRF01010368.1:0-112947 GCA_013396875.1 Vireo altiloquus | reverse complement strand
CGGTGCCGCCCCGCAGGGAGCGGGGCGGGGGAGGTGGAGAAGGCGCGTCCCGTCCCCGCGCCCGCCTCAAGGGCTCTCCCCTCCCTTCCTCCTTCGTTCTCTGCTTCCCCGAGGCAACGCAGATCCTGGCGGGTTCTGGCGAATTTGTTCGGGAAGAGGCGAAGTTTAACGCCTTGTCCTCGCTCAGTGGCACCAGCTGGCACAGTTGTTCTCTTGTTCTAACACTGGGATATTCCAGTTGTGAAGTTTCCCTCCCTGGAGGTATCCCAGAGCCCTCTGGACGCGATCCTGTGCCGTGTGCTCTGGGATGACCCTGCTTGAGCAGGGGGTCGGACCAGATGACCCTGGTCAGAGCCTGGTGCTGGTGACCCAAAGGTTCGATACCTGTATGGGCTGCTACAAGCTGGACTCGATGATCCTTGTGGGTCCCTTCCAGCTAAGAATATTCTGTGTTCTGTGACCCACTGTGGTCCCATCCAACCTTACCCAGTCTGTGGTTGTGTGATTCTGTAATAGTCCTTTTTCAAGGAAATATTTGGAATTTGCTTTAAAATGACCGCAAAGTTTGAGTGCCCATCAGTCGTTATGTATATTTAATAACAAGTCTGAAATCACAGGATCATGGAACGGGAAAGGTTGGAAGGTACCACAGTGGTTCATCTGGTTCAACTTCCCTGGTCAAGCAGGGCTATCCCAGAGCACAGGTACAGGATTGTGTCCAGACAATTCTGGAATATCTCCAGTGAAAGAGACCCCACACCTTCTCTGGGCCATGGTGGAACTTCCTGGGCAGTCCCCTTGTCCCATTGCTGAGCACACCAAGCAGAGCCTGGCCCATGCACTGAGCCCTCCCTGCAGACACTGACAGACAGGGATGAGGTCCCCTCTCAGTTGTTTCTTCTTGAGGCTGAACAGCCACAGCACCCTCAGCCTTTCCTCATAAGAGGGATACTCCAGTCCCTTCATCATCTCTGCTAAACCCATTCCAGGAGCTCCATGTCTCATATTGAGGAGCCCAGAGTAGGACATTCCAGATGAAATGCGGGAGTTGGCCTCTTCTCCCAGGCAGCTAGTGACAGGACAAGAGCTGCACCAAGGGAGGTTCGTGTTAGACATCAGGAACAATTTTTTCATGGAAAGGGTTGTCAAGCATTGGAAGAGGCTGCCCAGGGAGGTGGTGGAATCACCATCCCTGGAGCTGTTCAAGAAATGACTGGACGGGGCACTTAGTGCAGTGGTTTTAGTTGACGTGGTTGTGTTTGGTCAAACGTTGTACTTGATGATCTTGGAGGTCTTTTTCAACCTTAATGATTCTGTGATTCTGGGAAAGAGCCATTTTAAATGTCTCCATTAATCTTTCCCTTACCTCTCATGGCAGCTGAACTCAGTTTTTGCTCTCCTGCCTGCCCCAGGCAGCTGGAGCTTGAGTGGATCCCAGACTTCCACCTCTGGAAGTTAACAGTGTGTCTGGAAACTGGAGGCAGGGGCACAGAATCATAGAACATCCTGAGCTGAATGGGACTCACAAGGACCATCAAGTCCAGCTCCTGGACTGCATCTCACGAGGGTTGATGGAGAACTACTCAATATAATCAGTAGTGTTTGGAATGTGAATTTCACTGATCAAACCTGGGCAGTTACTTCAGGTTAAGACAAGTCTCACTCTTAAACTTACCTACATTTATTTATTTACCTACATTTGGTTTACCAGGCACCAAAGGAAGCTCAAGGGAGATGTGGAATGAGTAAGGACCTCAATTGTAAACACAGTTTTTAAGATTAATCCCACCTGAAATGTCCCAGCCCCTCCAGGAGCCAATCCATTAGGTAAGCTCTGAGCATGATACAAATGCATTGAACATCATATAAAAATGATTCCTAGAAACTCTCCTTTAAGCAGCAGTACTGTAGTCCCTATTCATCTTTTACAGAAATGCTGGGACATAACCAGCAGGCTGTTGGATATGCTGGAGACAGGATACCAAATACACTCTACCCTTTCATCTGAAGCTGAACCACTATGCAGAAATGAAGGAAGGAAGAAGGGAAAAATGATTTCAGTTATTTTATAATTATTGGTCTTGGGATCATTGTTGATGCTCTTGCCAGAAAAGGTAGAAATGTGCTAATTAAAATTACTGATGACAGAAAGTTGGGAGACACCAATAAAGATGATATTCGTGGTAACACACAGGAAAAATAAAATGCTCCTAAGGACCGGAATGGTAAAAATGGAAGGAAATGACTGAGTGAAATAGGAGCATGTGTTCTGATTAATATACAGGGAAGGGGTGGTATAAATACTGGAAACAGAAAATGAAAGGGAAATGGAGCTTCATAAATTTTTATGATATAGTTGTTATCAACAGCAGAGAATTGCACTAAATGACCTTTCCCAGCATTCAATCCCAATTACTGATCATTTCTCCTCTGTTTCTGCCTTCATCCAAAAGTGTCAAAGTGCTGTAGCCTCTGAGCAAACTTGTGAAGAAGATAGTTATCCTCATTTTTCATGCTGGAAAGCTGAGACAATACTTGAGTTGCCAAAACCACACATTATTCCCTGGATGAACAGGCCTAAAAGCAAACAACTCCTCTCCAGGGCTGTATCCTGTGCGTTCGGGGCAGCAGGAATACCTCCTTTCTGTCATGCATTGTATGTCCTATTGATTTCATAAAAAGGTTTAATAAACATTCTTCATTTAGGTGTTTTTTCAAATGTCCTTGCTTTAATAAATAGTTATTATTAGAACTTTATGCTCTGCAGATTCTCTGGACAACATCGGTGTACCAATTCTCTCAAATTTACAGGTGGAAAAACTATTAAAGAGTTATTTAGGTGATTTATGGAGGAGAGAGAATAAATCCAGAGCAGTGGTAGAGCTGTGAATCTGATTCTTACATTCTGTTCTATCTTTTAATAGTTTCACTTTTTTGTATGGAAAAAAAAGCGTGTTGGCTGAAGTCCCTTGGAGATTGCCCACCGGTTCTAATGGGATGAAGACAAGCCTAAAATAATCTATGAAACTGATGGTTTGTAGTAAATCCTGAAAAGTCTCTATTTCAGGTCCTGGTGATAGGTTTTTTGTTGGTTTCTTGTTCTTTTCCTTCATCAGAAAATTGCTTGTAAAAGCAGAAGCCTTCAGCAACATCCTGACTTTGATAAAAATGTGAGGGAATCTCCTGTGTTACAGAATGCAGGTTTTAGTCGAATGTTGAGAAAGCTCCATAAAAGCTGATGATCTGAGCTCTCAGGTGGGAGAGGGGAGTTGTGGTGATGTCCAGTGAAAAGTTACTTTATTATCCAAACTGATAATCTCAGCAGAAACTCATGAGGCACGAGCAGTGTGATAGTCAGGGATTCTGCCAGCGCTACAAGGCAGCCACATACAAATCTCTGCCTTTTTTCCCCCTCCAACTTTAGGGCCTGATCCAAATGAATTGCATATGAGAAAGGCATTTCCAGTAGCTCATCCATCCATCCATCCATCCATCCATCCATCCATCCTTCCATCCATCCATCCATCCATCCATCCATCCTTCCATCCATCCATCCATCCATCCATCCTATTGAGAATCCAATGCATCGTTGTCTGATTACCCCTCTTTTTCTCAATTAACTGAGGGAGAGCCCTCGTAATTAGCCCAAATCTTGACTCAGCTAAACTTTTATAAGTTGTGGCTTGCTCCTTTGTCTTCTAAGATCCTTGTTTTCTTCTGATTCTTGAGAACTTGTGTAGAAATACAGAATTTTTTTCTTGCCTGCTCTGTCTATACAGAGGTTGTTGGTAGGTGGAAAAGACAACTGTCCCCTATAATTAATTATGAAATGATTAATATGGAAGGAAGACATTTAGTTTAATACTACTGGTATTATTTGAGCAGTCCCTGCCATTACCTCATTTAATTTGCAGGGCTTATTAAACCTGGTATAAACAAAAAGGTAGGAAATTTCATTATGATGTAGCATGTATTGTCTTTCCTTCTATTAAGTGACAGAGCTGGGGGTAATGGCTCTGAAGAGAACGAGTTCTTTCCGGTGGTTGGGAGCACAGCTGCAGCCAGGCATCCTCCACTTTTCTGCAGGATGGTAAATATTCATTAAAGGAACCAGAATGAGCAGGTAGCTCTGAACTGCAGGGCCATTTCAAGCTGTGCTGATGAAATACAGGGAGATTGGGGGGAAAAAAGAAAAGGAGAAAATGGCAAGATGCTAAATATTTCACATAATACACAGTAACATCCTTCATTGTAAGAGGATTTATTTTTTTTTAAATCACCTAAATCAACCTCAGATGAAGAAGTCAACTGCATATATAAGGAGTCTACATAGTACTCTGGCATTGGTGAAGGAAAAGTACATAGTAAATACAATTAAAGGCACCAAAATGTGAAGGTTTATATATCTATGCTTCTTTTTGGATTAAAAAAAAAAAAGATAAAGCATTATATTAGCATTTCTGGGCAGTGCCTGGAGTAGGAGCTGAATGGAAAGTTGCCAATGGAGGTTTTTCTAGTTTATTAAACAAAACAATACACAAAGAAATTCTTAAGAAAAGCTTCAAGGGAAACTGGCAAACCCACACAGGATCAGGAAGGAAATTTCAGGTAGAAAATTTGGTGTGAAAAAAACAAATCAGCAGCTGGGGGACCCAGTTGATGAGTTGCTGTTATTAACTAAGACCTCCAAAGCAAATGTTAATACGTTAATTAGAGGCAGGGTAATAACCTCCTAGATTTCCCAGTGGGAAACAAAACAAAACAAAAACAAGACAATTTCTGTTCTGCATTTAACTGGCTGAAACCAAACACAGCAGGAAGGGAACCCTCCCAGTACTGAGTCTGCATTTTCTGATGTGGGTGTACCATACAGCACTTACCTGACCCTGCAGCTGACCAGGTGCAATCATGGGACCCAGGAGTTTATTTATCTTTCCAGAAAATCAACTTCCCTCTCCTGACTGGTAGCTTTGTTCCTCTGGCTGTTGTTTTTTCCTTCTCTCCCCTCTCAGGCTCAATTTAAAGGCACAGAAAGGCAATAGATTAATTTCCTGGGCATAGGGCAGACAATATGGGATACACCATAAAGTCGCTCCAAGACACCTAGAAAGAAAGGAAAGATCCCACATTGGCTTAGTGAGACTGGTTCCAAGGAAGGAATGAAGTCAGGACCCTCTCAGGTAGAGCCCTAGTGCGATGGCAAGGGAAGTAAAACCCATGATCTACCCTGAAGGGCTGAACTTCCCATCACAGAGTCTTGTCTTCATGTTTTATTTTGGTTTCCAAGACTGAAATCAACTTCTGGGTTTTTTGTTTTTTTTCCCCAACCAAACCTCAGGCAAACTTGTTGCTGAGCCAAATCAAGCCATGTATTTTAAAACTGCATTCTCTGGAGACCCAGCAGCACAAAGGTCTTAAGGACATTTAGAAACATGTGAATTCTTTGACTTACATTCTGCTGTTTCCTGTCATTTTCCTGCCTTGAGCTGTGCTGCCCAGTGTTCCCAGGAAGGCTCAGGAGGGAAGGAGGGTGTTCAGGACTGTGCTCTGTCAGTGGAGCTGACTCCTGGGACTGCCAGCATTGCGGCCCCAGGGCTTACATTCCAGGGTTTTGCTTGGTCATAAAGTCGGTAAAGACCTTTCAGCTCATTCAGTTCTGAGCCAAACAGATTATTTTATTTTTATTTACTCAAACTGCTATCAATAAATCTAATTTTTTCAATTTATTTTGTCCTTATGCAGTCCCGCTTCTTTGCCATTAAAACATCAAGTCAGGTTATTGCAGGAACTGTGACAGTTGCATCATACTCTGCTCTCTGTCAAATCCCTCCCCAAATCCCTCCAGCTGTTCTGGAAGCTTACACTTTTTTCCTAGAGCCCCTTGATGTGTAAAATGTGTGCGATGTTTTGATCAAAGGAGTTCTTGTACTTAATGCAAATCTCAGCACACGTACAGCAGTCAGATGTGAGTGTGTGGATCCAATCCTCCCATCTCCACTGGGCCCCTGGGACATCAATCCAGCGAACAAGGAGGGGAGGGATGACTGGTGCAGAACACTTCTTTATTTTCAAGACTGTGTTAAGCTTTCTCCATATATGATAATTTTAACTGTTGTTCTGAATGCCCATCAGCTAAAAGGTTACAATGACCACATCTGAGAAAACTTGTCTTTTTTTCTTTCACCTTTTTTTCAACATCTGAGCAAACAGCAAAAAAAAGATTCCCTTTCTGCAATTCTTTTGGACACTTCAAATGACATTTTAGATACCAGAGAATCATTTTCTGAAGATTTCTTTTCAAACACAAACCCAAATACATTAAGTAGGGAGACTGTTTTCTGTGGGAATTAGTGGTCACTGCTGATCAATCTCACACTTAGTGAATGATTTTGAATGCAGATGAATATTGATCCTTCCAATATTTTCTTTATTTTCCAGTCTCTGTCTGTTCATCTGTACTACCTACAAATTTCTTTCTTCTGTCAGTTTGAAGCCATTTCCCCTTGTTCTTATCAGCACATGCCCTTGGAAAAAGCCCCTCTCCACCTCTCAGGAGGTCTATCCTCTATCCTGTTTCAGAGAAAATCCTCCTGCATTACACTTCCCTCTTGGTAAAAAGAGTTACTCGAAGTTACAGGCAAGATGCTGTGAGCTGTATGAGTTCATTTTATAATGGCTGCATAGAGTCCCTGCTGTCCACATGAAATCATTACTTGGGAACTATGGAATCAGCGACCTCATAAATTTAAGTCAGCCAGGAGGTAGAAAGATTTCTCTCATTCCTCTAATTTGTTCATCCTGTGCTGCTTTGACAGCTGGAATCAAAATGGAATAAAAGTGCATTGTAATTTTCTTGAGCTGTTCAGTTGCCTAATTAAAAATTGATCATTTATTCTCATTTAGGATTCTGCAGAAAAAGGATACTGCTCTTGCAGTAAAACAAAGTTTTTGAAGAGATCCTCTGGAGCAGATAAAGTATGGAGCTAAAAACCATAGCAGGTATGTTTAGAAGACATAGTTTTTGTTTCCATGGAGCACACAGTTCTGCCCTGGTTCTCTCAGGACAGGCACAACAATTTTCCGAGGTGTTCTGTGAAGTGCCTTTGTGTCTGACCACCTCAATACCTCACCTGAATTTATTTACTCTGTTGCAAGAATATTGCACGCTAAAAAAAAGGGAGAGAGAAGACCTGTGGTTTGACTTAAAATCACAGAATCATTGAATGCTAAGGGCTGGAAGGGACTTGAAAGATCATCTCACCTTGCCAGGTGCATTTCAGTTTGCACTGAAGGTTTGCTCTTTGTGGCAATCTAATATTCATGCATCAACATCAGCATTAGCCATAGAAAAGTGAATTGGTAGCAGGTGTAACTTCTATAATCCAGCTTTTAATCAGAATTTGTTCTTGAAATGTTTCACTCTCTCTGTTCTTGAAGTGTTATCCTCTTTATTTAGAAACATGCTTTTTACACATCACAATATCAACTTTGTAAGAGTATTACTTCTCAGCATAACAGATACACAGGATTTTAACTGTCACATTGTTTATAAGTTAGAACCAGCAGTGCAGTGTTAGGTCTTTTTAACTGCTCTGAACTTCATGTGGTTTTTAATGTCATTTAGGGTTTTGATGCCTCTGGTTCTAGTCCATAAAAATGGCATAGCAATGTGATCCTATGGGAAGATACCAGGGGTTACAATTAGGAGAGGTTCAGAAAAGAGGTTGAAGGTGCTGAACGCTGAAAACAAAGTGTACAAGTCAGATTTTTTTCTCTTTCTTCCTACAGTTGTTTTCCTAACCCTCTTATCTGTATCTTAATAAAAACCCTCCTACAGTTTCAGTGAGGTACTGGAGCTGTGTGCAACAGAGAAGCAAAGATTTCCTTACTGTTTTGTTTTGATGTTGCTAGATCAGCTCCTGCATCAGACTTTTTTAAAAATCTGTTCATGTTGAGTTAGTTACAGGCTGAGCTGCTTTGCTTATTTACCAAGCAGGTGCAGCAAGTAGAGATTTTTCATGCTCCTGTTAAGTGTTGTCTTGCACTATGATTTAAATCAGATTAATGTGACCAAAACAAAATAAAGAGAAGCAATAAATATGTTACAAAATATGTATAAATATCTCATAAAAAACCTGTTAAGACATTTGGCAGATTTCATGCTTAAAATGCAAATTCCTGTCTGTAAAGATACACTTTCATAGAATCATGGAATCATGGAATGGTTTAGGTTGGAAGGGTCCTTCAGGATCATCCAATTCCAGCTCCTCTGCTAAGGGCAGGGACAATTTCCACTATCCCAGGTTGTTCAAAGACCCATCCAACCTGGCCTTGGACACTTCTGGGGTTGAGGCATCTACAGGCAACCTCTGCCAAGGCCTCACTCCTCTCTGTGTAAAGAATTTCTTCTTAATGTCCAATCTAAACCTGCTGTCTTTCAATTCAAAGCTACTCATGGTATAAATTAGTACTCCTCGTTTTACAAAAATGTATTAATAAAAGTAGTTATTAATTCTTCAGTTGTTGCTATTTTGATTCCCAGTGCATGTGTTCACTCTTACCATTGGATTTCTCTTTGTGAGCTGAAAAGTTTCAAAGCAATTATTTGTGTGTTTCCTAAGTAATTGTATCCTAAAAGAAGTCTGACTTCCAATATTTTGTGTACAAGGTTGCTCTCTTACACAAGTTGTTTTAATGCAGCTCCTGAGAGATTTAACCACTGAGCTATTTGAAAGCAGTGTGGTTGTGGAAAGGTAGAAAAGTGAATCAAGTGAAACTTAATGTTTTAGAAACATCAAGTTTGGCAGTGGAGCTTTTGGGATTTCACATTTATCTGTAATTTCCCTGCAGTGCAGACTACACCCTTCCTCTAGGGCTGGTGTAAGAGTTGCAGCAGTTTTATTGATGTCTAGTAGAAATTAGGAGAAAGTCCTCCGCACTTGTTCTTCTGTGGAAAGATTCAGTCCCTGCCCCACGTCAGTCAGTCTCTGCCTCAGAAATACCTCACAGGAAACAAAAATGAAAAAGAACAAATTCAATAGCAGTAGGAGTGTTATTTTTAAGCTACTGTGCTGAACAATGTCCCCTCAGAAAAATAACACAAGTGCATGACTATTAACCACAATAAATGAGGAATTTAGGCTTCTGTTGTCTTTTTCGTGCTGCAGCTGTAGTGAGCAGTATTAGAACTACCGGAAAGTCACCTGTAGAATATCTGACAAGCTTAAATGCAGGCTTGATGATGTTTATTTTTAAGTACATAGAGCAACAATACTTCATTATTTTGCCTTTTCACTTTGAATTAAAGTATTTGTCTTGAATTTCAAGAGACAACTTGGTACATTCATTCATGAGCTAAAATAAACTGCAGTGAGCCCACAGAGGAAGAGATTCTGTAGGAGAATGGCTTTTACTCTGTTAGGCTGGCCAAATATTTGCAGCTTTGCAATGACTCATCCATTTTCCTCTCTTCTTCAGCAGAATTTTGGAAGAAAGGACTAAGGAAGGGGCTAATGATATTCCTAGAGTGAAAGAAGATCAGGTCATTTTTTGGTGCTTTATTTTATCTGAACCAAATCCTTCGTTGCCACAGTGTGGACACAGAAGTGAGCAGAGCTGTCCCTGTTCATCCCAACTGAGGAGCAAACCTTTTATCTTCTGCTTTTTTAAATATTTATTATTTATTTTACAATAAATGCTACTATTTAGCATCCGTTATTATTTTTATGCAAGGAAATACTCAGGATTGGGGATTTATCCTGGTAAAAGTTTGGCAGCACATAGATTGGGACCATTCTGAATGTTGGGACTGAAAGAAAGCTCAAAAATCATCAGTGCAGTGTCCTGTTGCCACCAACCACCTCATGGCATGAGCCTGATCCTGAGCTGGAATGAACAGTCTGTCTGTGGTGTTGCATTTGCCTTTTCCCCCATGTTGTACAGGTTAAACAGTTCATTTATTTCCCTTCCCTTCTTTTCTCCTGTTCCTGCCCTCCTTGTGTAGGGTCAGGGATCATTTGCTGTGGCAGATACATTTTGCACCCTTAGTGCTCTCAGGCCTGCAGTTTCCTGATGAGACAGTCCTTTGGGATGGGGTTTGGAAATGATAAATCCTCAAAAGTAATACTCAGTTGAAGTATTTTCATTCCTGGATTTTCACTCCAGCCCTGTGCACTGTAACAGTGTCAGTAAAGATGCTTGAGAGACTGGGTTGGGAATTGGGCTGTGGAGCCTGTCTGGCAAAAAAACCTATATTGGGTCTCTCAAACTTATAGAATTCTTAAATATAATTAAAAGTTGCTTCTGCCTGCATGTTTCAGTAACACTAGATTACTGTGATGTATCATCTGAAGAGCTCAAAGCATGTTATAGGTTCAGGTTTAGCTAATGGATAGCAGTCACTGAAGGAAGGAAGGATTCCCATCTGCAGGCACATCAGGAGGTACCTGAATGGATAAAATACCTTGCTCAAGGTCAGAAAAAGAGTTGGTGGCAAAGCTAGAGGAGAACACTGAGAGGTGAATTAATATGTCCTGATGGCAGCCAGCTGCCTTGCTGCAGCTGTGCTCGGAACATTGATCTGTTTCTTGTGGATACGAGAGAACTTCTCTAGACAAAAGATCTCACATAAAATCAAACCATTAATCAGGCCTCGAGAGAAGCAAACTGTGAAGTGTTGGGCTGTCACCACTGTAATGCAGGCAGCAATTGCTAGGCACTGAAGTGGTCATGTTTTCCCTCTCCCTCCTTGATGCATGTTTCCATAAAGCCTTGGTCCTGTGGAAAAACTATTTGCCAGACTCTTAGCTCGGTGAGCACATATTCTGGTCACAGAGTACTTCAGCCTGCAAACTGTTCACTGCTCATGCTTTTTTAAAATGCAGTATTCAAGGACTTTGCATTTTGACTTGCTACTCATGTTTCTGGAAGTAAAAGCACCTAAATTATAACTCAGTCCCCAGAGGCTTGAAAAGAAATGTACAGCTTCAATACCTGCAGCACAAGTGGGGCAAAAGCTTGCTTCAGAGGCAACCTACAAACTTGGCAAACTAAGGGGAAATTAAAAACTGGTGAGTTTAAAAACTTCAGAAAATGTTCTTAAGATACACTTTAACATTTGGAAAACCCTGTCAGGTGGTTGGACGAGATGTTCATTGTAGGTCCCCTTCAACTGAAATATTGTATTCTATTCTATTAAAAAAAACCAAAAGAGAAAATACAAAAGCCCAAGGTGTGGAGAATATGGTATAAATCCATACTCATTTCCACCATCCATCTATTGGCGTTGTTCAGTAGCAGTAAAGGGAGAGTAAAAACCTCTGGGAGTGCTCATCTCGTTCTCCCAGCACTACCTCAGCTGGTGGCACTCAAAGGAGGTAACAAAACAAATCACAGCTTCCTTCCCAGGGGGATAAATATTAAAACAACTGCATGAAGGAGTGAGCAGTAATTCAGTGCCCAGAGCTAGAACAGAGATACCTCAATCTCCTGTACCTCCAGGTGAGTCTTCTTGGCAGAGCCAACAAACCCCATTCCACCATGAGGTCACACAGGGGAATGTATCAAAATGAATAAATCATCAAGTCTGGTGAAATACTTTAGAGGGTGAAAATTTATTTCCCCTTGGCTGATCCTTGCTTTTATGTCATCTCAAAGTGCCTTTTTTTCCTCATCCTTTCTTACACAAGACCACAAGTACCTTTGTCTCCCCTGCAGGGACCTGAACATATTAAAAGGTCACTGCAAGATCAAAATGAATATGCTTTTAAAAAGAAGCATTTCTCTCAGTTCCCAATCATGCCACAGTAAAGCTGTAATAAAAACTATGCATGGTTTACCTGCATGATTTTTATCATTTATCAGAGCATATTGAAAACCAGAGTCATTCTTCTTCCACTAGTCACTTGTTCCTGCTAGTTTTACACTCACTGAAGCAGTACTAGTGCCAGAGCTTGCAAGGAAATATTTAAACACTAATTAACTTGTTAATTCTGCGTGTGGGCAGGCCCCTTGTTCCCTCTAGAGCACAAGTGATTTTAGAGGTATTTGTTTGGGATTTCAGGGTGTTTGCATATTGTGTATGGCTCCCTGTGTATGTGCTTGTATGTGTGTGGGATGCCTCTGGCTGTATTTGCCTGCAGCTGAGCCTGCACCACATTCCTCTTGGAACAGGCAAGTTTTCCAATATGAAAGTTTAAAAACACCCCAATCCTCTCCTGTTTTATTTCAGCCGCTGGATAAAAGGCAGCAGATCACATGGCTATTCCATGGAGCTGTGTTATGGTGGCACAATAAATGTGTGTCCCTCCTGGCTGTGGGATGCTTGGGGAGATCAGTTTTCGGCATTTGTCCAACAGTTCAGTTTTGATTCCCAGTGCACAAACCTCTGGGAGTGCTCAGATTTTTCCAATAAACAGATCTGCAGGGTGTTGCTAACACCAATCTGATTTTCTCTGGGAGGTGGTTGAGCAATGGCTAGAATCTGTATGAACAGTGAATAAATTTGCTTGTGTTTCCATGCTCCCTTCCCATTCTGCTTCCTCTTTAAATATCCTGGTCTAGTGGAGGGTGTCCCTGCCCATGGCAGGGGGTTGGAACTGGATGATCTTGAAGGTCCCTTCCAACTCAAACCATTCTGTGATTCTGTAAGTCAGCTCTGCTGTGACTGTGATGTGGCACATCAGAAATGGCTGGGAGAACAATATTGAGACTCTGCATTCAACCTGCATAGAAAATACATCCATATTTCCATGTGTATCATGAGAAACCCTCACAGAAAGTAAGTTCTTAATGAAAAATTCAGACCTCAAAGCATTAAAAAATGTTGGTATTATGAAAAGATTTTTAAATGGTTTGTTTTGAACAACTGTGGCAATGGCTGTTTCTCAATAAACTGTTTCCAGTTTATGATGTGGCCTTTTCTGTCCCAAAGCTGCCTGGACAGAACAGGAGTTCTTGTGCACACCCATTTGTAGCAGTTTCTTCTCACCATTAAAGACCAGGGTGCTTCCAGGGGGAAAAACAGGCCATGGCTTTGTAGCTAGAAATCATGGAGAATCCAGGGACACTTGTGCACAGTTCAGGTGGAATTGTTGACACTGAACTTTAGGTGCAGTAGTTTCATTTCTTAGTACTGGGGCAAAGACTTTAGATGCTTTAGGGACAAGAAGGCTTTAGGGACATGGGAGGCACCTGTGCTGCAGAAAGCTGAAGCTGGGAGAGGCAAGTCCCACACTTTGGGAATAAACCCTGTTTGCAGCCCCAAGGAATGCTAAGGTAGCATTGAAGGACTTGTTGCTTCATGCCTGCTGGACGAGAGACTGAAGGCACATGAAAAGGAACCCAAAGCAGCCCAGCTGCTGTTATCTCCTTTAAGATTCCCCCCAGAGCAAGAGCGAGGTGCTGCACGGAGCCTTCTGCTCTGCTCCTGCAGCCTCCAACACACAGCCTCCTCCAGACACTCACCCAGATGTTTCGAGGTACAGACGTGCCCTTTGCAGGGGAGCAAACACCCACCCATGACTTTTAAATCAGTTTTTCCTTTGATTTGCTTCCTTCTGTGGGATTTGTCATAACACTTCCAAAAGAACCACATACGGAACATGGGTAAAGCTGAGCATTAACCTTAAATGTTTTTTCTCCTCGTTATGTTGCCCTTAATAGTGCCCAGTTACACTCCCTGTGTGCTGAGAGCAGGAATTACCCAGTAAATGTCAGCAGAGCCAATGTTTAGGCTTTTATCATCACTTGATAAACCCATGTAATCCCTATTAAGGCTGAGAGGAGTTCTATGTGTATCAGGGGAAAAAGGGACCATTTGCTCTCAAGAGCATGTAACTAATTAAAAATTTAAGAGCATATAGTACATAATTGTATTAGACCGTAGGTTAATGCTTCTGAATGAAAAAGGCAGATGAACTGAAATGCTTGTACAGAACCAGAGAATCCCTGGCTGCCTTTGTGCAGTGAGCCTGTGTGCTCTCTGTGAACGGTCCCAGTATTCCCTGCTCAGGCTTGCTCCGGGGTTGGGGGCTGAGGGAAATAGGCAAATCCCTGGCTGTGACCTTGGTCAGGATCTGCTGGGCAGGAAACAATGCAGGGAAAGACAGGACCTTGGCACCTCTGAGCTGGTGTCACATCCTCTGCTGAGCTGGTTTGTGATGTGGTTTTACTCCCCAGTGCAAGCAGCACCAATGTCCTACTCCCACCTTTCACCACAGAACATCCTCTTGCAACCATCAGAGAAGCCCAAGTTTCTTGGCAGGCTGCTCTCCTGGTTAGATCCCATTGCCAGCAGAGCCTGAATTCCTGTTGATACCAGACTCCAGAGCAGTTCCAAATGTGTGCCTGCAGGAAGGGTGTCACCTCCCTGTGAGCACAAAGCCATCAGCCACTAGAATTGTCCAAACAGGATGCTCATGAGGGGCTAACCTGGAGTAGAAAACACAAATCCATACCTTCTGCTTCCTACATAATTGTGTTTCAATATGCAAGGCTGGTGTGGAGCTGTGTTAGAGTTAATATAACTGTAAGTAGCCAGTCATCTTTGTTAAAGACACAGATAATTGAAATTACACAAAACTATGTCTGTCCCTGCCCAAACAAAGGCATGTGCAGGACACATGGATGGAAAACAGCTTCCATTGAGCTGAAAAAGAAGTCCCAGCCTCTGGCACAAAGATGGTAAGCATAGTCCCAAGGAAAAGGACCAAGAATTAAGATTTTTTACTGATTCTTCACCAGATCAAGGAAAATAAACCTCCTAAGTTTTTGTATATAAAGAGAATGGTACCAAAGAAATTCCTAGCTCTGCCATAGGTTTGATATCCACCTAGGAAAAACTCACGGGAATTAAAACCTCTTATTTCAGTTAATGTACAGTTCTGGCAATCATTAAATTTTATGGCAAAATCCATGGGCAAGTGCACAGTCACACTTTTTAGTGTGACAATCAGCTTATTCCCATTTCCTTAAAATCCTTCTATGGTTTCAGAAAGCCCCAGCAACAAAAAATGCAACCTTTAAAGTTTCTGTCATGTGATTTACACCCCTGCAGCCACTGCTGGTTTGAATTTCACATCCATTCTGGAAGTGAAAGTTGAGCTGATCTTTTTTTTTTTTTTTTTTCCTTTTATGATAAAAGAGCAGCCACTGAATTAATAGCAGGTCAGTATGAGATATATTAGAGCGTGGTTTGGCATTTCTGCTGAGAATCTCCTGTCATCTCCACCACCACCCACAGACGCCATAGCAACCACTCTGCGGAGGGGCTCAGCGCACACACACTCGAACGTGCTGCTACATGAATGCACTGCTTGTTTCGCAGTTGTGATGCTGAATTCATTTCAGCTGCACTCGCTCCTCCCTGGAAAGCTTCGTTTTCCCTCTGAAGAGAAAATAAACAAACAGCTCCGATTTCGCCCTTTTGGAATGTAGCAATTGTGTAGGATTCAGCTGAGCAGGCATTTAAGGAAGAAGTCCTCAAATTATCTCTTGCACTTGCACAGAAGATTTTAGCAGTGCCATAAGAAAGTTGTCTTTACAGTCAGCACAAGGTTCAACCAGAAGAACCAACAATTTCTTGAGAAGTTACTAAGAACAATACTTGTTTATTCACCAGTGTTTGAATATTTAAGTAGTTAATGCAATTATTCTTAAGTATAACAGCCTGAGTTTCAGCAGGGCTGCCTAAAGCTTGTGCAAGTCAGTAATTTGCTGCAATTAAAAATATGCAGCTTGCAAAATACAGGAACATTGTTTTTAGCACATTCTTATAATGTGTTAAAGACACTTTTAAAGTGTGCTAAAGCATCCAGCTTGTTCTTCAGCATGTACTTTCTTCACAGTTTGTTCTCCTATGAAAAGCTACCTCCAACGGTGTGGGCTTTTCTCAGCTACTGTTGTAATCCCACTCTGTTACACCCACTTCCAACTTCTCCATATCCCTGTATATCACTTCTAGGCATGAATTAATTACTCCAATCCTTGTAGGGATCATTAGTCAAATATTTCACTCAAACATTGCATTACGTATTGTCCGAAGACAACCCTAAATCCAAGAACAAATTGTTCCTGTTACATATTCACTGTTTTTGGTTTTTTCTCCTCATTGTGCTTCCAGCTATCTCCCGGTAGAGTTGAGAAGAAAACCCCCACACAAAGGGAGGGACTGCACTCCAGGAGGGATCTGCAGCCAGATGGAGTCATCCTGATGTGAACCACCCGTCTGACCTTTGTGTGACTGTCGTGTTTGGCTACTGGCCTTTGAAGTGATGGGATAAGAGGTCTCCAAAAGGGGCAGGTAGGATAAGGGAAATAAATGCTGCTGAGATACGGGCCCAGTAAATAACTTATTTTTAATGTCTTTCTCATGTACAACGTTCCAAAGTGTTGCTGCTCTCCAGCCTTTTCTTTTTTCTCTTGCTTAAGATGGTCAGTGCATAATCCTTCCTGAATTTTGGGGAAAAGGCACAGGATGTCTCTGCCTGAGCCTGTAATCTCTGTCTCCTGGTTTAACTTCTCTTTTGAGAGATCAGACAAGAGCTTTGGGAGTGCTTGTCCTGAGACAGACTATGCCACCAGATTCACATCTCTCAAACAATGCAACATTTCTTTGGCACCGGGATCAGAACAGAGACAAAAACCACAGAATGAAAACAGAGCTGGAGGATCCTGGCCCCAAATTCTTTGGCCACATTCACACTGAAAATCTGGTGTGCAACAGGCTCCTGGTCCCTGGCTGAACCAGCTGGGAGGACCTCTCAGAGTGTGCTGTAGGTCTGTTTGGACCAGGCACCTGGACTTGTCTTTTAAAGGTCACTGTGTCCCCCTGCTAAGGTGGCAGGACACGGCCAAGGTGTGCACCTGGTGTGGGAACTCAGACCAAGGCTGGTGGCATGGGACATTCCTGTTGGCAACACTAAAGACAACTGATACTGAATTTCTCCCTGGAGGTTCTTGGATCAATGTCCAGCCACCCCTTAGCTTTCTTTTGATGAGCTAAATGGACCAAGCTCCTTAAAATTCTCCCTGCAAGTCATCTTTCTCAGGCTTGTGTACATTCATGTGCCTCTTTCTTGAATTGTCTTCAGCTTTTCAGCCTCCCACTTGCTTTGCAGATGCAAGAGCAGGGCACAATGGGTTGGCAGTGGTTTCACAAGATGGGGAATGCCCAGACAACATTATCAGCCTCTTTTCCCTGGGTTTCCTCTCCTTATACATACAAAGATTAGGTCAGTTCATGGACAGTTGATTACTCACCATGACTTGCAACCTTTTTTTGGTCATGACTTTCCAGTGTAGAACTACCACAGCCCCACCAGGCAAATATCTTCTTTCTCCAATATTGTGATTTAACTTGGTTGTACTTACTTACCTTCAGATTGCCAACTACCCGTTGGCATCAGTGACCTGGGTTCCTTCTTTTGACCATTTTCCCAGCCTTCTTCATCTGAAAAAATTTGTTGATAATGATTTAAAGGGGTTTTTCCTAAGTTGTTGATAAAATACAATAGTGTAGAGCCAAGAAGTAGTCCCTACAGGATCTGTCCAAACACACACCCACTCAAAGAAAATTTCTCTGGTTATAATAGTATTTAAGACCTGAAGTTAGCCAATTCTTAATCCATTTAATGTGTTTCACAGTGGTTTTGTATTATTTTAGTTACTTCATCAACATTTTGTACTGTTACAAGACAAATTTCTTACAGAAGCCCAACATCAATTCCCTCATCAGTCACAGTTGAAATCTAACACAAAACTCCCCTGAGCTGCATTAAAAGTGGGGTAATGGGAGATACAGAGTTAAACTGCCAGATTGGGGTATCAGCAGCAAGGTGGGCACACCAGCACAATGTTATAAAAGTTTTCTTTGCCCCCACAGCCTTGCTCTTGGCAAGGTGAAAAGTTGCTGCTGATAGTGCTGGTGTTTCAGGCTCTCTCTTCAGAAGCTGGTCCACATGATCCACTGAGAGATGTCCTGGAGGAGATCCTGATTTTCCAGGACTAATGCCACCCCTTTGTAACCAGAGAAACTGTTGTTTATAATTCCATAAAGGATTTGTAAGCTGAAGGTGTTTAAAAAAAGAATTCTGGCAAGTTGGAGGTAACTTCAACCTTCCATTCAGATATCAACGAAGTGCAGCACCTCAGTGACTGCTCCCAGGGTAACATGGGTGGAATGAAACTTGGAGATAGGATGTTTATCCTCTTTCCCCAGTGTGTTTGGTGTGATTTTTATCAGGGAATTAGATTAATCAGATTGTCTTTCTTTTCTCCAACTATACAGCATCTCACATGCATGATACGCTCCTAATGTATTTGCCCTGATGGAGAAGGAAGAAATAGGGTTTAGGTCATGGTACATATTTTAGTGACCTGTAAGTGGTATGGTCAGCATAAATTCAGTAATTTCATCAGGTGCAAAGAGAGTAATTTAAAAAATTGTTCTTTTCAAAGTCACCTTTTGAACTCAGAGAAAGGACCTGTAGAATTTGCTCATCTGCTGCAGGAATGAAATTAATGCATTTGGAGCAGCCTTGGACGTCTTCACTCCACCTAAAGGTAGACAATGAACAAATTATATATACACACAAAATTAAAATTAAGCAATTGTTATCTGGATTTAGATTTGAGAGTGAACAGGATGCTAATGAGATAATGTCTAGGCATGACATCGTCTCACTTCTTCGCACAAGAATGCATAATCATGTCTTCTACACTGTCTGTACTACACTGAGGACAGACTCTAGAGATACCTTTTCAATATTCCATACCTATTTATTTCTATACATTTATTAGGATGAGATTAATTATAATTTCAATGTTTCTTAGTGTACCTAAATTCTGATTTAATGCTTGTATATAACTTAAAGTTCCAAAGACCATAAGAAAACAGGAAACTCTGGCACAGGGAGGTTAACTCAGCAAGGGTAAGGCTGTTCCACTGGGAACTGGATCCGCTGCCTAGAACTGACTCATTTGTGCTGAGGCCCAAAAACACTTTCAGGTTCAGTTTGATTGCAAAGCAGGGATTTTTCAGCAGCAACAGCCAGAACAGAAACCATTACAGGGACAAAATAGGAAGGCAACATCTCTGCAGCCAGGCTTTGATTCATGCTAATATGCAATTAGGGGAGGCTGTGATTGCAGGACCATGTGTCTGACCACATGCAAATCTCATTCCAACCACAGCAGCCACCCAACACAAGGTGGGTTATGGATGATCTGAGTTCTTATCAAACTCTTTGGGGAGGAGTTCATTCATATAAATAACAGAAGAGAAAAGGAAGATCAGCTCTGAAGGGACGAGCAGGGGGGGTCAGTTGGGAGATGGAGCAAATCTTCTCCTGGTGATCTTCTTGCTGCACCAGTAGCTCCCAGTGGCATTTCAAGAGTCCAGCTCTGCTGAGAGCAGGAATCATGAGGCAGAGCTGCATTTTTTTCTCCTCCTCTGATCTCCAGAAGGGATTTGAAAAAAATGTTGCTGCTGGTAATCATTAATCACTCTGAGACCAAACCTGGCCTTGCAGAACTAACTGAGCAGTCAGAGCACTGGGAAAACTAGGAGGGGGAAGAAAGTGGTCAGATGGTTTCTAGATGTCTCAAATTTGGGAGTTCCCATATTTAACTTCTGTGATTATTTTTTAGTCTCATAAATTACACTTGTGAGAATGATTTATTTTTGCATTACCTACATTTTTCTTTGGACAGTTACATCCAAGTATTTAAATTTATTATTCCCCATTTGCTCCTGAGTGGGGAAGAAAAAAGAAATAATAATGGCATCCTGCTACTCTCTCATTTGTCTGCTGATTCAGTCTGCTCTGGTTGAGAATGAATGAACCTGTGTTGTGCTACCTAAAACAGGGGAAAAATCCCAGAGCTCTGTGCTCACCACCAGCTCTGAAGCCCCTTGGTCTTCACTGGGGCAGGCAGGGAGCTGTTTAGAAAGCAGAAAGTCCCAGTGTAAACTGGTGGATGCAAACTAAAGGATACCAGTTGGATGCTGAAGTTTCTTTCTGCATCATTGGCTTTTTACAAACTTTCTGTCCTGTGATTCCTCTGTAAAAATGTCACTTAATTGGAGCATGAGGTTTCATTTGCTGATGCCTCTCCAGGCTCCTGAAGACAGATGGACAAACATGTGGGTGGTCAGTGATGCTGAGAAATGTCCACATTTCAGTCCCATGTTTGCTGTCAGAGGGAAGGTGCTGGATCCTCGGGACAGGTGGTTTTGAAGTCCTTCCCTACCCACCCTCAGGGTGCACTTTTCACTTCCACATTCAGGTTCAGGCTCTCTCGCTGAGGTTTTCAAAGGTGTAACAGTGAGTTGTGGAAGCTGAATTTTCCTGACACGCTCTCAGCTAAAACTCCTGAGCCATCTTTTCTAAAGTTCCTGTAGCTGTCATTTTTATACATCTTTTATGCATGTTTTTAGTTTCTCCTTTGGGTCTTTGCACTGGTGTAGAGTTGCAGCAATCAGCAGTCGTTTGTGGCTGGCACAAGCATGTGTGAGAGAAATGGAGAGGAACATTTGTTTGGAGAGGAAATAAAGGTGAACAATCACATGGACCTCACAGACATGTTGAAACACAATAAAACACAGATGGTTTCAACTTTGGCACTGAGGGAGTGACGTTGTTTAAACACAGGCATTTAAAGACCATACAGATAATTTCCAGAGAGGAGAAAGCTGATGCTATGGTCTACTTTGCAGCTTGAACATGCCTCCAGTCTAGCAGCAGCCCCTCTGTGTGTAGGACTACCTCGCCTTTTGCTATCTGGCAGGTGGGTGTCTCCCTGCACTGGGCTGGCTGTGGGATTTTCCCAGCTGAATCTTTGAAGTTGGCTGTTTTGCCCGTTCTGTGATGTGGCAATGTATGTTTATAATTTGTGAAGCACCTCAGGGTGAAAGGCCTTCTGTAAATGCTGTTATTCATCAAGGAATAGCCGGGTCTGTCCTTTAACTGTGAGCTGGAATCGTTTCCAAACCCCACTGCCACATTCAGCTGTTTATTATTTTTACTAGAGCGGCGCCTGAGGGTGAAATGGGGTGGGGGTGCCTTGTGCTGAATGCTGTGTGAATATAAATGTCATCTTCTCACTGACAAGAGAGGAAAAGGCTGTGGGAAGGGAAGTGTTTTATGCACTGTGTTTGAGAGTCTTTCTTTCCCAGCTCAGCAAAGACAATCAGAGGCCAGGTCTCTACATTTTTTCTCAGACATAACCTAACAGTGAGGTCTACAATGAGAACAGCCTCATCTGAGTTCTCTTTTTCATTGATGATGGCAAAGACTCATCCCAGGGGCAGTTCACCCAAGCAGGTTCAGGCACCAAATTTGAGATGAACCACATACTTCCTGAACCTGCTTCTCTTCCCTGATTAAATCATAAACCAAATCCAGATGTAGACACTTATGGGAGAGTTGCAGGCTGGGATGAGAGGAGCACTCAGGGACTGGGTGCTCCCTGTGGGCAAACCCCACAATACTATTCTATATAAACAGAAAGGTCCCTCAAGATATGTTGCTTCAGCCTTGGGGCTGAGCCACACACCAATTTCCAGCTCCATTCCCTTTTCATTTGCTTTACAGGAGATAAAGCAATCAAAGAAGATCTGAACCCTCCCAGCTAGAAGGAGTAGTGTAATGGTGGGAGTATGTACATCGAGCCAGAGCAGGACAAGTAGAAATACTGCAGTGAATTAGATGTTGTGTGTCTGACAAGAGACCAGTCAAAGCTGCAACAAACCTCCATTTATCCCCATGGGAATGTAGCATGTCTTATAGGATGCCAAGGACAGTATTCATGTTAAAAACAAACCAAAAAAGGTCTTCTGTGTGAAATTAGTACTGAGAACTGTGTGCAATTAGTGCCTCGCAGAGGGATTTGGACTCTTTTAGGTTTTTTGGGCTTCAGCTCTCTCAGAGCAATTGTAGCCTTGCTAAAAGTGCACCTGCTTAAGGCTGTGATGAACCATTATGGGTTTAATTCCACAATTAGCTAAAATGCAGCTTCCGGAGGCAGCACTTTGGGGCTGGAACTTGTGCAGGGAGAGAAGTACCTGTGGCTTTCCTGCTTCCTGGCTCCTACTGATTTAGAAAAGTTCCAGCAGAACCTCTCCTCCTTTTGGCATTTTTAACATCCATTTTTTGGCAGGGTTCCACTGTATCAGCGGTGCATAAAAATACATAATAAAACAAGCATAACAGAAGGAAGTAATTTTGAACAGCACACAAGGCTCTCTTGATGGAAACAGGGCCAGCTTATTTAAAGATCTCACCTCCAACCCTCTTACCTGTTTCTGCTGCCCATTCATTTGGGTTTCACAATGTCCAAGCCTCTCCACTAAGTTGAGACCAATTTCTCTTGAGATGGGCCCAGGCTCTTGGAAGCTGGTTGGAAAAATGGAGATATTAGATAGATATTAGATATTAGGAAGAAATTCTTTACTCAGAGGGAGGTGAAACACAGGGAAATGTTTCCCAGAGACGTGGTGGATCCTTCATATTAGGAAACATTCAAGGCCAGGTTGGACAGGGCTCTGAGCAACCTGGTCTAGTTGATGTCCCTGTTCATTGCAGGGGGGTTGGACTGGATGAACTTTAAAAGTCCCTTCCAACCCAAACTGTTTTATGATTCCATGAATTGCAGTAAGATTTTAACTCTTCCTGGTCTGGTCGAGGATTTCAAAGATGCTTTGCTCTGACAAGTGAGAACAACTCCCCAGCTCTCCCCAGGTAGAGGGATACCAGTATCTGGTGTAGTGCTGGTTTGAACTGGTCCCATGCCCTTCTTGCTGTGCTTATGAAGAGTGTTTTCAGAGACTTTGAGGAAGTTTTGGTTATTTCAGTAATGCCTGCCTGCTACTCTTGGAGCAATTACTGCTACATCTCTTCTCTGTCTGGTTTACATCCACCTGGACCAAAAAGCTGCCATTGATAAGGTGGTGTTTGGTACCACCATGTGTGTTTTTCTGCCCCTAAATCCCATGGACCTGCCAGGGCTCAGCTTTGTGAGCAAAACCACTGCAGATGCACTGCACCAGGTGCATCACCAAGCACTGACTTGTTCTGCTGCCCATCAGCTTTGCAGCACTAAAATTTGTCACATCAGTATGAAGTTGCATTTCCTTATTTTCCCATTGTAGTAATTTATTCTTTGGACTTTGCGCTGATATTTAAAACACCCAACAACCAAATGTAAACACCAGCTCTGACTCAGTCATGGTGTACTTTGAAAGACACAACCTATAAACATCCTTTCCTGCTGAGGCTCAAACAAAGGCAAAGGGTTTTCCTCCGAGCAGGATGCTCGGAAGGTTGGCTTTGAATGTCTTCTGCAGATGCTGTAGAGTCCCCTGCAGCTCTCTACTTTTATCCTATTTCTTCTATGAATTTTATTTATTACTCCCCAGATGTCTGACTGACAATGTTTAATAGCACTCCTCAATCATGCTGCCTGGTGCAGCAGGGCAGAGGCAGTGGTTTGCCTAAAAGCAACTTCCAAAATGCCACTGGCAGATTTGTTTTATCCATTGAGGCAATTCACATGCCCAAGCAAATTGTTTAATTTCCGGTGGCTGTAGGAACACTTTGCTCCTTCATTCTTCATGTCTTTCTGACAATGACAGGAATTACCAATGTTTGTTAATTAAAAGAAATTGGATATAATTGGCAAAATGGAGTGAGAGGAGGCTGATTTGTATGACTGGAGCTTTAAAACTGCTGACTACAACCTGTGTGTGAACGGCAGTGTGTGCCCAAGAGAAAAGGTGGAAAGAGAAAGGAAAAGAGATGGTGACCCATTCAGTTGTTAAATGCAGAGATATTAAAGCTGTAACTATCAAAGTTGAGGGAGTGTAGTGAGAGGTGAGTGTGTGGTGCCTGTAAAGGGGATTACAGACCATGGGTTCACATTAAGAGGTGAGCTGCTCCCGGAGCTTTTATCCGTAATAAATGGAAAGAAATACCGGGTAATGGGAGATTTCAATCATAAAGATGTATGCTGGAAGTCTCATATAACCAGAAATAAATCTCTTTGAAGTTCCTCAAATGATGTGTGATCATTTTCTAGCCCAGGAGATATTGCACCCAACACAAGATAACAGTATTTCAGATTCCATTCTGACAGATTGGTTGGTATCTGAGGAACATATGGCTGGGACTCCGTTTCAATAGAGGCAGAGGATGGACTGGCACAGTAATAAATATATTGGGTAGCTCCAAAGGGATAATTTCCCAGGATTGAAGCAGCATAAAAAGAATGAAAGTCGGGTTTTCTATAAGAGGATTTTACCAGCTGACCAACCACCTTGATTTCACAGTGATGTGAGAGGGCAATTTCAATTAAAATCCCATCCTGCTAAAAAGGCAGAATGTCACTCAGTATGACATACATGAGTTAATAAACTGATTGCGACAAATAAAATCTACATTAAAGTGGACTGATGCAAAGCTACTCTATCCCACCCTGCCAGGGAAAGCTGGGGGGCAGCTCAGGGGGAATTTTGGCCTTTGATGGCTGAAATGCTGCATCCCATTTGTATGTTCAGGTTTAGAAAAGGCTGAAGACTGGGCTGAGCTGGTGTTGGTGGAAGGCAGAAGCTGGAGACAACGCCAAGGACCAGCAGAAATGCTTTGTAGCCAGATGCAGGAGCTTGGTCTGCTTAGTTTATCCAAAAGAAGCCAAGGGGTGTATCCCATCAATGCCTGTGTGCTTTGTGGGGGAAACACCAGGTAACCTGGTCTGGAACAGGGCTAGAGGAGGGGGGTGTGCTGTGCACTCTTGGAATTGAGCTGGTGGTTCTTCCTGCCTTTAAGAAACCTCTGAATCTGCGAGATGCTGGTAAGAACACTGGTGATATTTGATTGTACAAAGTTTATTCAATGTTCCACGCTGTTTCCTGGAATGATGCAGCATTGTCTGCCACAGAGAGCAGACTGAGCAGGGTGCTGGGTGAGACTGGTTCCAGCAGGATGCACTTGAGAATGGGCTCTCTACTTTTGTGTAGAGCCTGCTGATCTATCAAACCCCATGTTAGGGCCAGTAGATGGGAATTTTGGGTCCTGGAGTCCTGGCATGTTAGTAGGAGAATGGGAAAAGTAAGTTCAAAATCAGAAATACTGTGAAATGCCAAAATCTTTTGGAAAAGACTGGAGGTTTTATGCAAAGCTGCCTTTAGCTATGCCACTACATCCCCCTCAGGGGACCTGTACCCTCATCTCAGCTCTGCTGAGTGGCAACAGGAAAGTCACTACCTTCCCATGTGTCCATTGCCTGGCTGTAACACAATATTTTAAAGAGAAAATTGGCATTTCCATCGTGTGCAGAATGGCTCTTTAAGTGCTTGCTGTTGTGGTTACATTATGATTCCAAAGCAGGAGAAAGTTTTTTTCCCTTTGCACCAATAATTGAACTTATCTAGAATGAGACATTGATGGGCTCTGGAAAGGCAGGAGGAATGATGTCTAAACTGGCCTGAAATTCAGGCAACAGCTTGTAGCATCTCTGAGAGCCTCTGAGTACTTGTTATTGTGTCTTCTGTCTTCAAAATCATGAAGGAAATCAAAGAGAGAAATCTGTGAAGTTTTTGCAAGGGGTCAGATGACTTTATTTCTTAGGCGTTCTCTGTAAACAAAAATTTATCTTTTTTCCCCCAAATTGCAGCCCTTTTCTTGAACTCATATATGAATCTGGATAATTTGTGTCTTACTACAGTGCTTTCCCAGAGAAAGGAGGGATGAAAAGACATTTAGGATCTCTCTGGCATTTCAGAAGGGCTATTTCCCAGTGGGTCAATGGGTCTGTTTCAGAAAACTGGAAGAAAGAGCCTTGACCTTGCTGAAACTCATCCATCTGCAGAGCTCAGTTCCTACAGGGGTAGAATTCAGACCTGCAGTAAGACCTTGTGTGCTCACAAATCCCTCATGGTCCTTGTGCAGAAGAGCCTCTGTGCTGAGGGGCACTGAAATACTTGTTCCCAGCCATTCTGCCCTGGATTTGAGAGAGAAGAACCCCAAAAGACTGAAAACACCACCGAGTGCAGCATGGAAAAAACTTGCACAAAAAGTTCAGCTGTGGCTGTGAGAATTAATTCATTTGAACTGCCAGACATGGACAAACTCACTTACTCTGGCCTAGCACTCCTTGTTTTATTTCTAACACGGGAAGGGCACAGGGGCTCTTTGTGTGTAGTAAGTGTTATGAAAGTTGAAAGAAAAAGGGGAAGAATAAACCCCTTCAGCTCCCCATGGCTAATCAGGTATTCACCTTGAACGAGTACTAACGAAAGCAGCACCACATCAAAGGGGAAGCTGGCTCCAGTTGAGAAGGTTATTAAAAAATTTAGGAGTAACAGGCGGCCCCCGACCAGCAGAAGTGACTGAATTTCACATTCTGTTCCGAACAGGGAAATGAAGCCACGTGCTTGTCTGCTCAGCTGTCACCTGCTTTGGGGCTGTCACCATCAAAAAGAGGCACTGGGGGAGCTGTCCTTGCAGGCAGGAATGTTTTTTTTTGCTCAGGGACTCAGTATTTCTCTTGCACTCTTCACATAGACATTATCAGAAGGTAACAAACCCACTGGTGCTGACTTGATTTTTGATGCATCGGTGATAGAGAACTCCTTTCTGTCACAGCAGTTAAAATATGTTAAATATACAGAAGGAAAGAACCAAAACATCCCACTTGCAAACACAGCGGATGAAAAATAAACGTGGTTTTGTGATAGCAGCTCACTGGGAATGGGATACTTGCAGTTTGGCCTCCAGCTATACACAAATATAAGAGGTGAGGAGGGAGTCCCAAGCTGGGATGGAGCCACTCCAGTGCTTGTAGGTTACTTCTGCTGCCACAAAATGGATATTTATATCAAATAGTGCTGCAGGTGAAAAGCTCAACCTCTTTGCAAAACAGGGGGCAAAAACAGGGCATCTCCATATCCCTCCATCCTGAACTGCAGGATCATGCTCTAGACACACTCTTTTTAAAGTCAAGAGCACTGAGATTTCTTAGTGTATGAGCTTGAAGGAATCTTTGTTTCTACCACCACTGGGGAATTTTCCCCTCAACTTCAATAGCATAAATGCATACCTGCAGGCTTGTACACTTGGAGACTGGGGTAAAATTCTTCTCACATTAAAGGCTTAAAATCCTTATTTTTTCTACCATTTTGGACTTCTGTTATCTGTCATGATGCCCTTTGAGTGCAAGCTCAAAGCACCCAGAGTTTTATCTACAAATAATGGCACAGCCACCCTGAGCTAAGTGATGCCTAATGTTGGACCATTCCTTTAGTCAAAAATTCCCCTGCAGGGCATCAACATCCAGATTTCAGAGTAAGCTGATGCCAAATGAAGCCACAAGAATCTGCTCTATTGCACACCTGAATCGCATAATCTTAGAAAATGACAGAACTCTCCTTAGGTCCTGCTGAACTCCCACTATGGAAGATTCCAGGGACTGAAATGATTGTCTTGAAAGTGTAAGGTCCCTCCCAAGTCACATGGCAGAAGGAAATGTGTCTGATGTGGTAGCTGTTTTGGAGGTTTTGCTCACTACTGTTTTATGAAAATGTCTGCATCTATGAAATTGAGGCAGGAAGGCTCCAGAGCAGCAAGAGGAGGCACCAGGAGAGCAGCAAGAGGAGGCACCAGGCACCACCGTTTGGATGGAAGGGACAAAGTTTCCAACAAAAACCAGCATTTTGGCCCTGAATGACAGGGAGGAAATAAAAACAGAGAGAGTAATGACAGTCTTGGCCATTTGTGTCTTGCCTTGCCAGGGAAAATAGGAGTTTAACTACACCAATACACTGAAATGTGCCAATTTTACCTGGCTCTGTCATCGATTTCTTCTTCATCCTGAGTTTTAATAAGCATGTGGTTTGTATGAACTGAGCATTAGCTCACTTCAGTCTCCCCACGGTGTGGTGGTTTACGTGGTTCACTGATTTTCCGGAGTCTGGCTGAGGTGTGGATATGCTGATGTTCTCACTGGGAAAAAAAGAGGCCAATGTGCTTCAAAGTAGTTAATGTATTTATCCACGCAGTATCCAGTGAGGTAGACAAATGGGTTTTCCATGTTAAAGAGGGGCATGAAGTCCAAAGTGGGGAAAAAAAGTGTTATTAAGTGTACCAGAGCTTCACACAAAATATATATTTGTGCATTTCTGTATGTGTGTGTTTTCCTAAATGGTGGATTTGGCTTAGAAAATGTTTAAAAATCCCAACCCAGCCAGAAAACCTAAACTGTGGCTTAAAAATTACTTTTACAGAGGAGTTGGATTAGAGTGATGGAGGGAGCCGCTCAGCCCAGGACTGACCTTGGTGGAAATGACCTCTCTGCAGCACAAGGGCCTGAACCCCAGAGGTCTGAGAGCACCATGAACCCCATCTTGCAGGAGACCTTGGAATTCTTGCCTTGGAATTCCCACCCTGGGCTTTGCTGAAGCAGCTCCCTGAGAAGTCTCACCCAGGAATGCAAGACCAGCACAGCCCATCCCGCTGACCTCACCAGGGGTTAAGGGAGGAGCCCTGACCTCAAGCATCCTTTCCCCAGCTGTGTGAGCCGCCTTTGTTTGAGACCCTCATTGTTCAAGTCCTGAAGAAGAACAGGCTGTCCCCGGGAGTGAATTGCAAGAAGAAAATTGCCACACAGGCAAAAACTGTCCTCATGTCCTGTTTCCAATAGAAATGGATTTTTTTGAAGGCCTGGTTTCAATAAAAAAACCCAGAAAGAAAGAATTGGAGGAGGCATTGCTTTTCATGGAGTGCCAGCAAATAATTGCAAAAAGTTGCTTGTTTTTAAAGTGTTGCATGACCAGGGACAACGCAGGGTGCTCGAGGCTGTGCAGACCTGCCAGATTCTGCACCAGTTCTGGATTCAGTCCTGCTACTTATTCTTCTCCTTGAAAACGCTCTGGCCTAGGCATTTTTCTTCATCTCCCAAAGCTTCCCCTGCTGCTGGCTCTAGCAAGGACATGGTGAACAGAAGCATCAGATACTGCTCAGCTGCCTAAAGGAGTGTTGAGCCACAGTGGTATTGCTGTATGAAGATACTGATCCTGGCACTTGACAGACATCACACAGGCTTTGGGGCTGGTGCTGATTGTCTTTGGCCACTGCAAGGTGACGGCGTGGTCAGGGTGGAACCAGTAGCCCTCCACTTCCGCTTCAAATTTCATCAAAGCTGGGCACTGTCTGTCCCTAACAGCCTCAAAATAACCCCGAGACAAAACATTGCCAGAATATTACAGAAAGTCTTGAATTTATGGCTGTAAAAAACCAAGCATACAGATCTATGCTATATATAAATCATGCTGTGGTTTTTTTTACTCATAATTTACCCTGTTTTTCCAGGGAGTACTGTTTGCTTTGAATTTGTCTGTTTTATTTGTACAAAGTAAAAGCCTTCTGGGTTTTGTAGTCACCATCACTCAACCAGTGAGTCCCTCAAGCTTTTCTGCCTTGAACCCAGCAGTAGGCCCTGCTAAATTACATTTGCATGTCTATTCATGCCACTGAATGTATCACACCTGCTGGCATGTGGAGTGTGTTTGTCATGGGGTTAAGGACCTTAGATTCAAGGAATGTAGGAATTTTTTTGCATTTCAAATGTCATTCTTACTTGGAGCTTTTAGCCCAGACTTTACAAGCTGTTGACAATGTGCTGACACTAGAAGCATTGGTGGGGGCATTTTTGCCCCTGAAACTCTTTTGGTAGGTTCTCTGTCCCTGCTGGCTCTCCTCAAGGCTCAACAGGTCCCATGACATCAGCAGTGCCAGGACAAGGCAGGATGCTACACCCCACAGGTACAGGATGCTCTTCCTCCATATAAACACATGAGAAGACTTCGGAGGAAATTTCCATCAAATTTCTCTGTTTCATCCTGTTTCTTACGTGCTGTTCTGCCAATTTGCTATAGAGACATTGATATGGAGTAACCATCTGAGCGTCTTGTGCATTATAATCCCAGATGAACAGTTTCTTCTCTGCAGGATCAGCTGAGAGGCTCCTGAGGGCAATGTCAGGAGAGCCTACAAATACCACAGATATTTTGCCCAGTTTGGGGCCAGATGGGGTAACGCAACCCCCTAGTGCCAGTGTGGCTCCTGTCCCTCTGAGTTCAAAAAAACTTTGTTAAAAGTTCTAGAAAAACTTTGCAGGAACAGAAGAACAGACAGTGGAGGGATTGCTGCTGGGGGTCTGCAAAACTATTGTTCCCAGTTGGTGGGGAATTGCAACAAAACATACCAAAGTCAGCTGTTTTGAGGAATCTATAGCCACAGGTGCTGCTTGGGCTTTCCTACCAATGAGCCCATCATGAACCATTCCAGAAGACAAACTCCCTCTTTAGTATGTGGAACAGCAGGGAGAGAGCAGGAGGAAAATTCCTGCTGCACACCCTAGGCCACAGATAAATAGAGATGACAATAATAGTGATAAATAGTCATAACGACAGTGATAAATAGAAAATAAATAGCCATGGTGTCTTAGGTTACTATGTAAGATGTAACCAAAAGTGTGTATTCTATCACCAGATGTTAAAACCAGGTGGGGCAGGGTTCTTTGTCTCTTCCCTGACACATCCCTGGTAACTCCCTCCGGGAAATATCTTCTGTTAATGACCATCCAGCCTCACTGCATAACTTGTAAAATTACATCATCCCAGTTTGAGATGTTCCGCCCAGGAGGAGGAACCAAACATTCCTACCTGGATGTAATCTGAGGTTTGGAACACCACAGTCAGCCCTCACCTACTGGATTCCCAGAGGACAAGAGCTACATAATCACCACTGGACCTTCAGAGGAAGACCAGACCCTTCTACAGGATCACCACTTCAACAGAACCACATCTATCACCTCAAGAGGACTGCAGCCACCATTTAATCAGGCTGCTACCACCACCCTGCCCGCCAGGGTGTCAGGCTGTATTCCAACTCTGTCAGTGTTTTTGTACTATTGCATTTATTTTTAATTTTCCTATTAAATTGTAGTTCTGATTTTGAGTCTCTCACTGGCTTGATTTCAAACTAGTACACATGGGTAGGTGGCAACCAGCAGCAGAAGACAACTCTGTGCTTGGCCTTTCCCACTCAGGACACAAAGGAACATGGAGAACCTCGGAGGCAGCGTTGCTTCATTTCCTGCTCACAATGTGCAGCCTCAGGGTGTTTTCAACCCCCTTGGTCAGGAAGAGGAGGGCAGAGTGAGGGAGCTTGGGCTGAATATTCAGGATGACAAATTGTTGAGCTTCTCAGAGGCAATCACAAGCCTTAGGGATGCTGAGACTCCTGGAGGAAGAAAAAAGAAGACTCATGAGGGAGATTGTGACTGGCTGGACCTCATCCTGCTGTGCTCCCAAAAACTCTGACTTCAGGGAATGACATGGGAAGGTGTCCTGCCCTAATGGGAGAAATAAGACAGCTCTGCCTTGAAATGTCTGGGCACAGATTAGATGCAACTTGCTGGAAGGAAAACATGCTGTGATATTGTGCCAACGGGCCACAGAGCTGTTCATGTTGGGATGAATCCTCTCTGTGAGCAGCACGGGGGCCCCGTGCCTGCCAATTATGGAGTTTGGGGAATGCATCCCGTGCTCCTCTCTGCTCCTGCAGCAATGCAGCTTGGTGGGGCTGGAGCGTGTTCTTCTCTTCCAGAAGCTGGGAATTCATTGCTCCGTTTTTTTGTAACATGATTTTTGTAGTTCAAAGCAAGCAATGCTTGTTTTAATTTCTTGCTTCTTGGCTTTCTGCCTGGTCCCACGTTTTCGTGCCTTGAGAATAAAATGTTTCATTCAAAACAGAATCCTCTTTGTCCCTGTGTGGCTGCTGCTCAGAGAGGTGAGGGAGCTGGGGAGGCGGCAGCGGTTTCAGTTTTGGGGGTGGAGGAGCAGGGAGGGAGAAATGGACTGGATTACAGAAGAAATGCAAAGAAAAGACAAGTTTTGTAGCATTGACTGCACTTAACTCTTCCAATTTTCCAAAAGCTGTGGCAAATCCTGTTTATGCAAATCCTCACCTTAGCAGCTTTCAAATATTCTTAGAGCCACTGGTGTGAACAGAAGTGGAAATTGGAAGTATATAATCCCAGCAAAACTCTTTGTACCTGTGGAGTTCACTGCAAAATGTGTGAGTAATGATGTGGCACATTTTACTGGTGTTTGGTGACCGCTAACCTCAGCATCAGCTGTTTTTTCACAGCTCTGCTTTAGCTGATCAGCCCCCCTCGATATTGGGCTAAATTCCAAATAAAGCAGGAGAATCAGCTGGCAATTCATTTGATGTGTTACATTTTTTTTTTCTCCACTTAATTGAGCATTCCACTTCGAGTAATCCACAGCATTAGATTAAATCTCTATTGATCTCAGTTTAATGAGCTCACCACTGTGACCAAGAGCCCTTTCTCCCGTAGCAGATGGAGACGTGGCCGTCCGAACGTGCAGCAGAAACACCTCATTTCAGAGGGCTGACTCCTTCTCCTCCACACGACCATCCTTGGCACCCCATTACCCTGGAATCTGCACACCCAAAGCCAGCAGATGTGTCCTGCTCTTTGCACTGCACCTTTGTGAGATTCCTACTGCAGGGAATTGCTGTACAAACACTACCAAGAGCTTCCTGCTTAGAGATTTCATTGCTGAGCAGGCAGTGTCCGTGTCCATCAGAGTGAAGGCAGGTAGCTGAAGGCTCTGTGTGAGCTCTCTCCAGTGCCACAGGGAAACCAGGAGTGCTGGAGTGCTTGCAGCTCTGACTGCCTGCTTAAGGGGGAATATTGCAAATTCAGGTCTGGGGCAAATCAATCTTGTGAGCTACAGAATTGATTCCAGCCTTGCATTTAAATTTTCACTTGAGATTAAACCATAAAATGAAGGAAATTTCCCTTTCCTTCCTTATAATGAAAAAAAGAAAGTGATTAATGAGTGTTTAAATCCTAATGGCAAACACATTCTAATGACCCAGCACTTTATGATTTGCTGCACCATAGAGTTTTGTAGATTTCATGGATCAAATGATCTTTAGGGTCACCTAATTGCACCTTCTAGCTAGCAAAGGTCATGGGCACTTCCTCAGTGATTTTTGCATACAGTCCAACAGCTTGTATTGGAACTGAACAGTTTAACCCTTTTTGAAAGACCTTGATGTAAATGTGACAATGCTGAGGTGTTCTTAGGGAGGGAATGGGGAGCAGTGTAATGCTATGGATGAGACAGTTTAATTGAAGTTTCATTACCCCGTGGTTTAAGAGCTTGTATCATCAAAAAATGTCCTATACTAAGTAATATATAAAATCTGTATGCCCAGTTTTGTTGAGTTTGTGACAAATGGCATTGCTTGAGCGCAGCTGAGATGCAGCAACCAAGGCAGGGACATAGTTTGATGTCTTTTTTTGAAGCGTGCAATGTGAATTTGCCAACGTTGCCCATCATAATTTTTGAATTTGGTTATTGCTCACTTGCTTTCTTCCTCTTTCTTATCTGCTAGAGACAATATGTCTTGCATCAGCAGATTGTGATTAATAGTCATGATGTGTAATGACATTAATTAGCAATAGCTATTGCTAATGATTAATAACAGCAGCTAAGTGAAACCTTGGCTGCAATGATTTATTTTGGTACTTTTATTGAGCTGTGCATCTAGCAATATTGGGATGCTGCAGCAACTTCAGGGAGGAATGTCAGTGTGGGGACATGAGGAGCTCAGAAATGTGTCGAGTGAAGGAGGTGTGTGGACTTGTCCCTCCATATTGCTGCACACAACGATCCACTGGGAAATTTGGGTGCTTCAGTGGGAGCACTGTGGGAAGCTCATCATGCAACATGTCATGAACACGTGTTCAGAACAGGTTATAGGATCATAAAAGGGTTTGGGTTGGAAGGGACCTTACAGATCATCTTGTTCCAATCCTCTGCCATGGGCAGGGACAGCTTCCACCAGACCAGGTTTCTCAAAGACCCATCCAACCTGGCCTTGAACACTCCTAGGGATGGGGCATCTACAACTTCTCTGGGCAACCTGTGCCAGTAAAGAATTTCTTCCCAATATCCAATCTAAATATCTCCACTTTTAGTTTAAAGGCCTTCCCCATTGTCCTCTCACTATCTGCCCATGTAAAAGAAGTCACTCTCCCTCTCTTTTATAAGCTCCCTTTAGGTACTGAAAAGGGTTCTAAAGTCTCCCCAGAACCATCTCTCTCCAGGCTGAACAACCCCAGTTCTCTCAGGCTGTCTCCAGAGCAGAGAGGCTCCAGCCCTCTGATCATTTTTGTGGCCCCCTCTGGACTTAGATCTAACAGGTCAATGTCTCCTTTTTCAGGACCCCAGGGCTGGATGCAATGCTCCAGGTGGGGTCTAACAAGGGCAGAGGAGAGAGGAAGAATCACCTCCCTTGACCTGCTGGACACTTAGATCCCATGGTTATTAACCATAACCTCCAAAATGGTTTGGCCAAAATATAAGTTGTGTTGCACAGATTTTTTTATAGCTCTTTCACAGGGAAATGCTGTTTTAATGCTTTAACTTGTTTTGACATTGGATGGGAGACAAGCAAGAAGCACAAACCAATAATCGCCACCGTTGCTAGGAAAGGCTTAAAAGAAATTCCAGTTTGAACATCCCTGCACTTTGGTAAAACAAATTGGAAATGAGAATTTGCAATATGGGCACATAATTGTTCTTTGCCCAGCTGAATGGAACAGAAAGAAACAGGTCCATCTTCAGCATGGCCGTAGTGCTGGTTCCACCTTCTGAGAGAACTGAACTTGCATTTGGATTAAATATAATTATTCCTTTTTTTCTCCTGCTTCCTATTAATTATATGCAATTTATTCTGAAAAGATCTGTTACCGTGCTAATCTTAGCAATTGCCGTACTGCAGCGAAAATACTGCACAACCCTTTACGTCTGCAAGCGCTTCCAATGATGAAATTTCAAATTAAAAAGCAGCAACAAAAATATCCTGGACCACTTCTACAATTTCCCTCTGTGGCACAAAGGTTTCTAAGAGAAACATTTTGCTTTATTTATAGCCACTTCTGCTACCGCTGCAGTTGTTTTTGTGGTCTATTCTTTCTAATTTAAGCTGCAGCATGAGGCAGTACCCAGTTATTTGATTTGTCTCGAATGAGCCACGCAAACAGATGATGCAGGCAGTGTAATAATAGTCCGTGCTGGGCAGGGACTTACAGTCTGGGTTGTACAGAAACGCCTACAAGCTTGAAGGAAATGTGGGACATGAGAGAGCTGCATGGCTGGAAACTTTCCAGTGACGAACTGGTGGCTGGAGAGCAACTCCAGGTAACCATGATGGAAAGATCATCCCAGTTCTGAGCACTGGGAGATCCTGTAGTGTTTTACACCATGCAGATGAGAAAATGAGCAAAGAAGGAGATGCAAAGGGTGAAAACCCCAGAGTGCCCAACTGCCAAACTTGGACAGAACTCTGAGTTTTTGCTCCTTCACCTCAGGCTAACTTTCTCTGCAGGCTTTGTTAGAGCTCGCAGTTGAGGCTGGGGAAAGGAGCCCTGGACCTTCTGTGACTCATGTCAACAATTTCAGGAGCACTGGACTGGCAGTGGTCAGGTAACAGCCACCAACAGACTTAAAGAGCCAAGATGACCTTCTCCTCTGACATCAAAGGAGAAAAGGCCTCAGAGGGTCCTGCACTGGAACCAGTAACTTGCAAACCAGTTCAGTCAACTGTTTTAGAATAAGGCACTGTCTTTGTAGTGAACTTTGCCAAGTGCTTTGAAGACCCCTACAAGACACATCCAATTTATTGCCATCACGTCTGGTGATAGTCTGACCTGAGAGGTTCAAAGGATCAAGCCAGCAAATTCTTCTTGGTTAAAGCAATGATCCTGGTGAAGTTGCAGTCCAGCCAGCCCCACTTAAGCAGCTACCATGTCCTGAAAACTTCTGGACATAGGATCATAAAATCATGGAATCATAGAATATCCTGGACTGGAAGGGACCCACAAGTTTCATTGAACTCCAAGTCCTGTCTCTGCACAGGACAGCTCCAAGAATCACACCTTGTGCTGGAGATCATTGTCCAAACACTTCCTGAGCTCTGGCAGACTTGGTGCCCTGACCACTGCCCTGGAGTGGTTGTTCAAGTGCCAGGATCCACCTGACTCCATGTGGATCTACAGGGGGGTTCTGAGAACCCACCCTGGTCACGTTTGCAGTCAGTAGGGTGAGAGGCACCTATCAGTTGAACACAAGGTGTAATTATTGTCCTGAAGAAGACACCTGCATGGTTTGGGTGAACAACACCCTATACTTAATGCTGATGATGGGACCACTCCTATCTTTGATGACACCCAGACCATTAGCTCAGATGTGGGTGTCTTGGATGACATTAAGTGCCTCAGCAAAGGTGATAAAAGCTGTGCTGGCTGCCACTGCAGAATGTGCAGGTCTCCTGTGTGTTCAGTGTCACCTGCCAGCCCTGGATAGAGGTCTGAGGTGACACAGAGTAACCCATATGGCAGTGGGCAGCTGGTATCCAGATGGGCAATTGTATCCCAGCCCTGCATTTCGTGAGCTGCTAAAGTGAGATGAATCATATCCCAAGTGTCATTGCCTGATCCGAAGACTCTTCTGCAAAATTCCTTTGAATGCCCCTAAGCAAAAGCAGAGAGGGCACTTAGGGTAACAAATGAGCTGAGGATGGTGAACACCACACTCCTCACCTCAGTGCTGGGGCCCAGAAAGCAGCTTCAAAAGCCAGGCTGACAGGAGGGGCCCATTTTGGAGCCCATGGGCTGCACAGAGAGGAGGTCTTAGAATCATAAATGGGTTGGGTTGGAAGAGACCTTAATGATGTTCTGGTGCAGCTATGGGTTTTGCGTTTCCTGTTGGTTCATTCCACCCAACCCCAGGCTGGTGTTTGTGGTATCATGTTGTCTGTACAAAATGCCTTGCTCTCCTCAAGGGCTGCAAAAGGATTTCAGGATCTCGCACTGGGCTTTTGCTTCTATGGTGGGACCAATTTTGCTGAAGGTTTTGTGGCACATAAAAATAGGCTGGGCCTGGAACAGAGCTACAACTACAGTGCGAGTTTGTGGGGCTGCAGATTCCCTGACCCAAGACTGGTGGTAAATGAGAACAGGAGATTGAACTGAATTTCCATACCACAATGTGGCTGGTTTACTCACAAAGGTAATTTGAAACCAACTTTCAAATTTATTCCCCTCTGCTCTTGGTGCAGCCTGGTGTGTAATTTTACAGTGGCAGCACCAAGCTAAGTAAAGTCAATGAGGGTTAAAAGGGCTTAACAAAAAAAAAAAAAGAGTGATGTTTGGTCAGGTTATTATTATCCCAGATCGATGCCTGCAGGATTTATTGGGCAGCCCATGGAATGTTGTACTGACACAACTGAGTGGGCAGCAGGAGGAGATGTTGGGATTGTTCAAATTGACAATAGCAGCAAGAGAAAGTGTTTGCCAGCCTATGGCATGAAGGGAAAGGACTCACTTTAAAGTGAAACTCACTGGAGTGCCTTATCTGTTCACTCACTTATCTACTACTGACTTATCCACCCAGATCTCCATCCCAGTGCAGTAAAAACAGACTAAAAATAGTAGGAGAACAGATCTTTTTTAGGTTTTGTTGAAAAGAACTTGATGCACAAAGAAGATGTTTGTGAAAATGTGTTCAATACTCCTTGGTGGATAGCATGGAAAACTCTTAGTAAACTCCTCAGCGCAGTTCACATGCACAGAGTTGGAAAATGAAAGCTAAAAATGAAAGTGAGGCAAATCAAGACAAAACCATTAATGATTAGTAAAAATGAGTATCAACCCAAACCATTCTATGAGCCTATGATTCTTTCTGAAATAGGTGATCCTTCATCTCTGGGGGCTTCTGGGAACCTAGGAGCTCATGGTTGTAACTCTCAAGGGAACTAAGGTAACTTGGCATCTCCTTTTCCACTAAGCAAAGTGCTGAGCCCCACTAACTGCAGTTAAAACCTCAGCCTGTTTCTTGTTACCACTCTATATGGAGGCTGGCCTCAGTGTAAGTGTAATATATTGAGTTTATTATCCTCATTTTCCAGCACAGCAGAACTGAATGCAATTACAAAGCCTCTTAGAGGTGATTTGACTATGCAGACGATCTGCAGCCTGCTGCTTTTTATTTTTTTTTAGCGCCTGTTGAAGAACAGAAATCCTTCTAGGCTGATATTGGAGCCATCTGGTGATGTCTTTTTCAGTCCAGTAAACACTTCTGGGTTCAGTTTAGAGGATGTCAGTACATAACAGCTTATTTAAGAGCCAGAACTGAGTCACTATGAAAAGCACATACACCTTGGGCATGACGCAAGGGTGCAGTGGAGATTATTCCTAAATCTAATGGTAGACAGGAGAAACCTGAATCATTTCTCTTTAAACACGGTTAGAGGGTCAAGTGGAATTTTAGTGGCATGTCTGAAAATGACAGCAAGCCTCCTATTTGGTGGGGTGATTTGAATGTAAAAGTGTGTCGCATTGAATGGTCTCCTGCTGTACTGCTTGGGACAGAATAACACCATTGATCCATTGGGCTGCATGTAAAGGATGCACAATGTCTGTTACACACAGGATTAGGCCATGTTGCTGCCCTGGAGGTGTTTCTTGTCACCACACAAAGCCCCTAGCTCAGCACCATGCCCAAGGGAAGCAGGTCACCCAGTGCACCTTCTTCCCACACCCTGAATTTTCTTTGGATCTTTCTTGTCCATGATGGGACCAGCTGAACTCCATGGGACTGTCAACCTCTTGGGAGCTCACACCTGTGTCTGGCTTTGCCCTTGGCAGCTTCTGAACTTTCTGCTTCAGGCCAAGGTAATTTATGCAACCAATATGACCTGGTTTTGGCAGAAATGTAGAAATAACCATCTTCTGATGGTATTTCCAAAGGCCTTTTTGTTACTGGGTTTCCTCTTCATTGAAGTGCCTCTCAGTAATTTGTGCTGCAGCTGTGACGGTTCCAGGAGCCCATTCACTAATCGATGTGATACGTGCTCACACATCCAGCTGCTCACGTCCCTCCCTGTCCCTCCAGGTCAGTTTTTCAGGCAGCAGATGTGTTCCTGTCACCCCCTAGTCTGCACACTGATTCGGCACGCTTTGCTTTCTGCATCAACGCCTGCAGCAGCACAAGGTGGTGTTGGGAGCCAGGAGAGCACTGCAGACCCTTTGCCTTCAGATTCTTTCCTAACAACTGCCCTTTCTCTGCTTGTCTGCATCAGATAAAGCAAAAGCAAATGCTCCCAGAAAACTTTCAAACAGATACTCCCCTTGTCCCTTCACTCCCAGACATGGGAGGTTCTCCCTTCTCCCTGCCTAGCAAACCATTGCACTGTGCCCATGACTAAGCCCTGTGCTGGCACCTGTTGCCACAAGGAGCTTCACCTGGTGCCCTTAATTTTCTCTTTCCTCCCTGGTGGTCCTCGTGCCCCCATGCCTTAATGGGATTGCAGGTTCCCCTGGTTGCAGCCCTGCCTGTCAGGCTGCACAGTGAGGCATTTGCCTGCTTTCAGGTAATATCAAGCCATAACTAATACTTTTAAAATTAACTGCTAGAGGACAAGGTTTCGAGGTGGTTCACAGACATTTCATATTATGAGCCATATTTTATAGTGGAAATGAATTCTCACAGTCATTCATGAATGCATGTTCCTTCCCCTTACAGCCCTTTGCTTCTTCTCTGGCATCCACTGCTGTTCTCTGCATGGCACAGTGGTATTAGGAGGCTGAGAGCAAGATTTAATTATATTTGTGATCCTAATTAGCAGGTAGGTGTTGTTGGAAAGGATGGTCAGGCTCACCAGGCTGCATATTTCCACTAAGTCCTACATGTTGATCCTGCTCCTTGCTGGTTCTGGGAACTGCACCAGCAAAAAACCTTCTGTGGCACAAAACCTGGAGGGCTCTGTGCTGGTTTAGCTCCCTGCACTGGCACAGTGTGGGTCAGGGACATAGCAGTGAGGTGAAAGGGAAGTTGTGGGATGCCTGTTGGGGTCAGGGACAGCATCAGGGAGCCGGACATCCTTCTTGGCAGTACATAAAAGTAGGTTGGCTCCAGTGTTTAATAAAATCATAGTTACCCAGACCCCTATGGAGCTGTGTATCCTGTAGCAGCTGCCCTTTAGTTCCAGTGTGAGAAGTGAGGTATTGAAATTTGTTTCAAAAATAATTTGTTTCAAAAATAATCAGTTTCAAATCTTTTCTTCAGGAGACAGTTAATTAGATGGTATTCAGGTTACCTCTGCCCCTCTCAAGGGAATGAGATAAGCAATAAAGTGAGTCTTGAGGTTTGCCAGCCTTCATATCCCATCTCCCCCACAGCCTCCCATGTCTGCCCTGATGTCAGGAACCTTTGGGACAAACCAGAGGATTCTTGAATTGGTAATCGGAGCATCCCCAGGCTGGGAGAAAGACAGAAGGAATGGCAGGCAAGGAGGACACGATTCCCTTGGTGCAGACAGGTGGAAGCTCTTTCCATAACAGGGGACAGTGGTTCACAGTCACAGCACTGGGCAGCCATAACACAGACCCCTGAGGTCATCTCTCCAAGGACACAGGGCTTGCACAGCCTTGTGCATCACACCCAACACGTCTGTGCCTTCAGGTGCTGCTCTTGTGCTCACCTGGATTACTCAGCCTGACCGAGGTTTGCTTCCTGCACATCTGTGTTCCTGCCAGCAGAGCTCCCTGGCATGAGTCACTCTGCAGTGTGGCAGCTGGTTCCTACCAGTGTCTGCTAAAATCTTTACACCTCTTCAACCTTCCCAGGCAGGTCAGCTTTGTGATGGGAGCCCAGTGCAATATGTGGGAATGGGTTTTGGGAGAAGACTCGAAGCAATACCTCCCTTGGGCAGCTCAGGGGTCTAGAAAGATCTCTGCAGTCAATGCAAGCCACAAAAGTGCTGGTATTTCACTTCACTCAAATATTGTTCAAACTTAAAGAGGGATGGGATGTACTCCTCTTGGGAAGGGAGCATGCTTGTTTGCCTTTCTCTGGTTTATTTTTGAGGAAATGACCTTTCTGAGCTGTTTAGCAGCTGCTCTTTCTCCATCATTTATTTTGCTTTCAATATTTTTCAAAATTTAAAGAAGTCATAACCGTACCAGCCCAAGAAGAAGAACGGTATGAGACTGCTAAGATGGTTTAGCCAGGCAATCAGTGCAGATAAAATGATTGATGAATAAGCACCTTCAAAACCAAAAATCATCACGGATATGATCAGGAAATAATTCATGTTGGCTTATTTGATGAAACCAGACTGTCACCTGTGTGAAATTACCTTTGAAAAGGGAGGGAGAGGTTTTTCTGTCTGGGAGCTGTGACCATGCTTCTGATTCACTGCACAGACTCATTCCAGCACACTCTAAATAACCTCATTCCCTGGGGACTGACTGCAACCAGCAGCTGCCAGCAACCAACTTGTCTGGTGTTTCCTACCCTCATTGGCAGGACTCCCCACCCCCAAGTTTTTAGGGGATATGGTGAGAAAGAGACATTTCCTGCCCCTCGAAGGTGCAAATAAAGGGAAATGAGTGCTCATCTTTCAGTTCTGACAACGTGGAAAGGACTGACTGCAGCAGGGAATTTTGCATGGAAAATTTTGGGGTAGGTAGAGGAATCCTGACGTGGGGAAACAATGCTGCTCTTTGAGTGTCATGCATTCACTTCAGTACCTGACCAAACCCAACAATAAACACTAAGAGGAAACTCTGGAAAAACTATCCAAACTCCTACACATCCGGCACCTGAAAGTCACAGTCTGGAAAATACAGATCCAGTGGGAGCACCTTTGTCCCAGCCCCTCAGCTTAACATGAGGTGTCAGCTCTTCAATAGCATAAGAAGCTGAAGAGAGGGTTAGTATTGTGCTGCTGCCCTGCAGGAAGCAGCCAAAAAAAAAAAAAAAAAAAAGAAATTATTGGATGCAGAAGTAATTGTGATGTGCTATGAAAGCTAGCATGGCTTTTCTAAAGGGAAGTCCTGCCATAGTCCCTGGAGTTCTCTGAAGGTGTCAACAAGTCTTTGGATAAAGGATATCCTGTTGATATAACCAGCTTGTATTTCCTGAGAGCTGCAGACAGCATCTCTCACCAAAGGCTTTTAAGGAAAGTCAAGGCGTAAATGGAAAGGTCCCTGAGTGAATAAAAAAGGAATGAATTAAACAAACAGGAAACAGAGTGGGAGCTCATGGTCAGGCCTTGTGGTAGAGGCTGATCAGCAGTGGTGTACCCTGGAAGTAGGAGCTGTTTGCTTAGAAACCCATTCATGAACTGGAAAGGAGTAAACAGTGAAGTGACAAGATTTAGTCATGATACAAAAGTACTCTGGGTATAAAAGATGATTTAAAAGTGAGAAGAATTGCAGAATCTCAGTGATTGGACAGAGAAATTATGCCCGAGGGGAAAAGCAACCCTCAGCTCACACGAGCCTCTGAGCTGGCCAATGGGGAAAAGCTGGGGCTGTAACAGATAGTTCCATGAAAACATCAGCAAAGCATATAGTAGCAGTCAATAAAATGTTGGGAATTGCCAGGAAATGGGACAGAGCTCAAAACAGAGGATGTTGCTAAATAAATTAAAAAAAAATTATATTATAATTTATTATTATATAAATACATAAATCTATGGCTTTTCTAGCTTGAATCCTGTGTGCAGCTCTGGTCTTCTCACTTGAAAAGGAAACAATAGATGAAAAAGGATTCAGAGGATTAAAAGGCTGATAAGAAGTACATAAATACTCAATGTAAGGGAGAGCTAAATAAGTTATCTCTTCAATTTAAGAGATGACCAGGATAAATCTATAACATCATGAACATCATGGAGAGATTGATTTTTCATTGCACTTTCCAATAAAAGAAGAAGGAAGCAGTGATTTTGAGTGGGAGAGGACAAGCTCAAAGGAAACGGAAGGAAGTGACTCTTCATGCCTGTAGTTAAACTTTGGAACTTCCTGCCACAGTGTGTTGTGGGAACTAAAAGCTGATGTAGCTTCAAAAGCACCCCTTCAAGCAGGCTCTTTGAGGAAGAGGGAGATTGAGGGTTATTAATATACCAAGTACACCTTTTCAGGAAGTCCCTGAACTGCACATGATTGCAAAATAGGAGCCTGCTTTTTACTCTCTTCCCGAAGCATCTGCTTTGGCTGATATCAGAGAAGGAATCTGAGGGACAACAACTGGTTCTTGGGCTGCACTAAATAAGGGAATAAGTTCATGCACTGATCATCATCACCTTCACAGTGGTCAGTGCTGCACATTTTTCTCTGTTGCTATACATTTAAAACCTTGTCATGGTTTAATCCCAGCCAGCAACTCAGCCCTATACAGCCACTCACTCACTCCTCCCTGGTGGGATGGGGGAGAGAATTGGAAAAGTGAGAAAACTTGTGTGTTGAGACAGGGGACAGTTTAATAGGGGAAGCAAAAGCTGTGCATGCAAGCAAAGCAAAACAAGGAATTAATTCCCCTCTTCCCATGGGCAGGTGTTTGGCCATGCCCAGGAAAGCTGGGCTCCAGCACATGGAACAGTGACTTGGGAAGTTAAACACTACTGCTCTCCTCCTCTTCCTTCTTGGCCCAGCTTTACATACTGAGAATGATGTCCTATGGTATGGGATGTCCCTTGGGTCACTTAGGGTCAGCTCTCCCACCTGTGTTCCCTCCCAACTCTTTTTGCACACCCAGCCCACTCGCTGGTGGGGTGGGGTGAGGAGCAGAAAAGGCCTTAACTCTGTGTAAGCTCTGCTCAGCAACAATGAAAACATCCCTGAATTATCAACACTGTTTTAATCACCAATCCAAAACACAGCCCCACAATCACTATTATGAAGAAAATTGCCACGGGCAAAACCAGCACAGAGCTCAAGGACCTGGCCTGGGAAGCAGACAATGCAATGATCTCAGACATTCAGGTGCTATTTTCCTTTCAGCTCATTTCCATCAGCCTGTGATCACCATTCCATCCTTTGGCCTATTATTTCCAAATTTTCATTTCTCTTATGGGAACACCATTTGCAGTCATTAGAAGATTGAGGATTTTCCTCCTATCCACTGCATAAAAAAGGTAGAATGATCACAAAAGATGTGAATTCTTAGTATATTATTTCCAATGCTATATTTAACTAAATTATCCCCTCTTCTGCAATTGTTTGTTATTCCTTTGGTGATAGAAGAGCATCCTGTTTGCCTGCACAAACTGCAGCTGCAGATTTTTAGTGAAATCCTCATGGGTTTCTTGAAATAGCTTTAGAACTGAAACCTCCCAAACACTGCAATGCACTTCCAATTTATTTAACCAGATCCTAGTGTGAACCGACTGCTCCTATCACATTGTTGTTCTTCTGAATGCATGACCATGGTGTTTCTTTAGTGCAAGGGCTTAAAAATACCCTTAAATTATACAATTTTGTCTTTACCAAACTATGTGACTCAGCTTGGGCAAATTCCAGAAGGTGTGTTTGCTCCCATAGCCTTAACTCAATTCTGCTGCACATCCTACGTGGATAATCCATTGTCAGCCACAGGAAATGTGGATCTTGTTCAACTACCACAACTACAGACAATAATCCATAAAGTGGTAGTTCTGAGTAATATTAATCACTTTCCTAAACTAAATGCTAAATACTTGAGTTTAGATACATGGATAAGTAAATAATTAATTCAGCACTATAAATTTGGAGAACTTTTATAGCAAAGGCAGGTTCTCCTGCCTAGAGCTGCTCAGAGGATTGTGTATAAGAGTGGGCAAGGTGGCTGTGGAAAAGGAGATTGTAAAGCTGTCTTTGCTATAAAAAGAGAAATAAGGATGAAAATGTTGGCTTCTATAAACTGTCTGGCATGTTACAAAGATCTGCAGAATATCAGCTTCTTGCTCTTTGGTAAGGATGTAAACCCGAAATTAAAAGCATAGGTATGGCTTATCTTTAATCCAGCCCACTCTCCTAACTCAAGATGATGTTTTTCAAAGATATCTGGACACTGCAATGATCTTAGTTCAGAGACTTAAAATTGCATCAAGAATAAAATTAATAAAATAGCAACATTCTCTACCTGAAGTCCAGAAAAATGAACAGGAACACGTGAATTTTAAAAGCCACCAAAGAGCTCATTCCATAAAGGCACCATCATGGCAAACCAACATGTTGGGGTCACTGACAGTGTATTTCACCTAGGAGAGCAGAACTTCCTAGAAAGGGAACTAATGACGGTGCCTTCTGCATGACAGATGATCTCACATATGGAATCCATTTGGCCACAGGCAGAACCACCCATCGAGCAGATTACAATGATCCTCAGCTCTGCAGCTCTGTGCAGCTCCAGCCACTCCACCAGGACAGACTGGTTTACCCAGAGTACTTAAATATTCATTACCTCCATCCAGCAGATTAAAGAAAAAAGAGCAAACTGTGGAGATACAAGAGTCTAAAGCAACAGCTGACAATATAGGAGATGCTTTCCTTGGTGCATCTGTTGCACAGATTATGGATAAGGAGATGTGCTGCTGAGCCACAGCTTTTCTAGAAATTCTCTGTTGGAGGACACATTTCCCATGTGATAGGCTTAAATCCTGCATCTCTTTCAGGGTATGAGGGAGCTGCCTCTGTTCCTTCTGGCACCTTTTTTCAGTGCTTAAAGATGTTGTTTGGGGAGCAACAGTGGAAACCAGAATGCCTGAGAAGGGTGTTAGGTTTCTGCCTGGGTACAATTAAGCCACTGTATTTATGATCAGGGTGCTGTATATATGACATATATACAATACATATACAACCAGGACACTGTGTATATGATTTGGGCACTGTACCTGGTGGAAATGGGCTTCTCTGTGTTTTCATATATAAATCTCTTAACCTTATTGCTCATCTCACGCTGCCCATTGCTTTTCTCACTGACGTTTTGTTGAACTTCGTGCTTTTTCTGCAGCTAATACTTGGGGTTTCCCCCTGTTTTGATGGTTATCACCACTGACACACTGAGAGTTGCAGAGCAGGGAACCCCAGTGAGTGCTGACTGATCAGGATTAGGTGGCACCTTAAATGGCTGGCAGAGACAAAGCTCAGATCAACCAACCTGCTCAACAATTCACTCTGCACAACAAGCGCTGCCCTTGCAGGCTGAACTTCTAATGAACTGCAAATTACAAACAAGGTTACCAGCAGCTTAGCACTTGCTTCAAGTGCTGAGGATAAAGAAAGGTTGCAAGGAGTTGCTAAAAAACGCAGGAAGAGGCAGGGAAAGTGTTCCATTAAAACAAATTAAGGGCAAAGAGAGACTGGTGGTTTCTGGGATTACACTAAAGGGCTTTGATGAATGGCAGCTCCCAAAGGATGGTATCAATTATCTGCTTCAAGCCTAGGCAAACTGGTTGCTGTGTAAGCATCAGTGCACAGACAGTTTTTCTGATGTCATCTTAATTCCGATAAGAACAGTCATCTATTCCTTCTCTCCTCCTTAGCCTCACTCCTTCTCTCCTCTCACCAGCACAAACCTTTATTTACCCTGGTTTCTTGACTCATCTGTGACATTTCTCTCTTTTCTGACCGTCCCCTTCCATTACCTCTGAATACTCTCACTCCTTTCAACCATCTTCATTCTGTCCTCCTCTTTTGGTCGTGCTGTCCTTGGAATTCTTCTTCTATCACAGACAAGATCACAGCTATCCAAGGTATTTTTCCAGCTCTTTGGGTCTTTAAGACTGCATCACCTCAGGGAAATCTGCCATTTGTTGAAAAGGGAGAGGGCAGCAGGTGAAATGTAAGGGTTGTGCTATATAGGACATAAAATCTAGTGGCCACATCTGGCTCTATTTCTGGCACTTTTCTCCCTCCACCTTCTCAGAGGTCTCGTCCTCTTCATCTCACAGTTTTTTCTCTTACTGGCTACTTCCTGCTGGCACTTCCATCTGGTATCAGAAAGAAGAGTGTTGAACTTATTCTCCACCTGCTGCCTTGAACCCTCCTCTTTTGAACAGTTCCTTCCCTTGTTACTCTTCTCCCCTCATCTCTACTGCTACTGCCTCTCTGTAACTGCCCAGCTTCCCTCTGTTATCCTTCTTTTATTTCAATTTCTTTTCTTTCAATTTTACTTTATTTTCAATTTTTTCCTTTGTTTCTTTCTTCATCATCTCCCCACTTGGTTCTTAATTACTTTGTTAATCTAGGTGGGGGTTTTAGGCCCAGATTTTCTACAGATACCAAAACCAGGACAGTCACATTCTATTTTTTTCTTTTTCTGACCATTTGCAGAATAGATGTTCAGTTGACAGTTTCCTCATATTGATTTCCTCAGCAGCTATTCACAGGGTTTATTCTGTGAATTGATTCAACATTAGGGCTGTGTTTTTTCCACCTAGTTGGAGAAGTAATGTGATGCTGTTTTCATTCCCTGCATATTCAAGGGCATGAAAGATCAAGCATGAATATCTGTCTGATCTTAGCCATTCATCCTGAATGTGGAATGTGCTCCCTACCAATGCTTTTACCTGCAAATAACTTTATAATTTGCAGAGTTATGAACTTAGACATTAAATATAAACACTGACTTTTCCACTGTTATATCTTACATTGATTAAAATTGGAAAGAAATATTCAGAAGCAGTTATTTTTCCTACCATTCCCTTAACTATAATTGCTTCTTTCTCTACCCAGACAATAAATCCGCAGCAGAGATGACAGTTTCATGATTTTTAATCCACAGATTCTTCCTCCCATGTATGTAAAAGAATTAATAAAAATGGAGGAAATTCTGTGAGTTTCTTGACTAAATGAGGTATATATGGGATACTGTTTGAATCAAAAGTTTTTTACCTCATACATAATAATCTTAACTATCCTGACAAATGGACTAGGGGAAAAACTGGGAAGCCCCTGTTGGGTTGGATAGGTTGAGAAAACAAAAATCTAACCCAAAGCTTGTTTTTAATCCTAATGACTACTTGGTCTGAATGCATTTACCAGAAACATCTCTGTGGAAACCTTGCATGCAGAGTCTCCAATTCCACTTTGCCTCTGGGTGGCCTCTGGCTCAGGTGCCACTAGGGTGGCCTGACAGCAAGTGAGGAGGACAGTCAAGCTTCTCATTCTGGTGCTTTCCTCTACCTCTATTTCCTCTATGATTCTCTTTACTTAGATACTGATATGGTCTACTGCTTCTTCTAAGTTGAACATCCCATAATCTTGAATCCTTCTGCTAGGGAAAGCAGGATGATCTTATTAACCTCATTCACTCAATATGGGAGTTAAAGTGAAGGCTCACCATGGTCACAAGGTATCAAGTACCTCACAGAGCAGGGCCCTCAATTAAACCAGTGCAGAAAAACCTTTTGGGAATTCTGGAGTGGAAGGTCCTTAGAGAGAACAGTAATTATCATGATTAATTAGGGTGGTCATGTGACAGGGTGCTGTGACTTTGCCAGCCTGACCAGTGAACATCCCTGTGGGAGTGTGCCTGGGTAGAGGGGCACCCCAGTGACAAAGTGACAGAGCTCCAGGAGGAGGGCAGGAGCTTGAGGATTACCAGGGAGTCTGAGACTGCTGGAATCACACTCTGCCCTCCCTGGGACAGGCCCGGAGGCAGACAGGACAGATGACACAGAGGACTACTTGTCCTCTCTCTGCCTGGCTGAACTGAGTGACTTAAGGCACAGGGAGCAGTGGCACTAAGCCCCTGCCTGGCACAGCAGGGACATCTCCTCCGTGATTCCCCACCTCCCCAGGTGCCCCAGTGTAACAGGTAGGAGGCTCTGCAAGTGGAACTGAACAATGCCAAGCATGATGGTTTCTCTAGGTGGGAGGTGGTGCTGAGGTTAATGGTTTGTCCAGGTTGGAAGTGTTGCCAAGGCTAAGTTGCCCTATGCTGTGCATCAAACCTGGTTCCATAAAGAAATAAAGATGGGTCACTGTCATAGGAGACTCCCTTCTGAGGGGAACAGAAGGCCCAATAGGAGGCATCTGGTGGACACAGTCTCTTGGGAGGCAGTCCTGAAGGGCAAAGGAGTCCAAGAAGGCTGGACATTCTTCAAGAAGGAAATCTGAAAGGTACAGGAGAAGGCTGTCTCCATGTGCCAAAAGACAAGACAGAGGGGAAGAAGACCAGCCTGTCTGGACAGAGAGATTTGTCTAGAACTCAGGGGAAAAAAAAAGAGTTTATGACCTTTGGAAGAAGGGGCAGGCAGCTTCAGAGGACCACAAGGATGGTGTGAGGTTATGCAGGAAGAAAATTTCTAGTTTGGGCCAAAGCCCAGCTAGAACTTAATCTGGCTACTTCCATAAAAGACAATAAAAAATGTTTCTGTAAATTAATTCATAACAAAAGGATGCCTAAGAAGAATCTCCATCTTTTATTGGATGTGGGGAAGACATAAGTGACAATGGATGAGGAAAAGGCTGAGGTACTTGATGCTTTCTACAAAAAGGCCTTGAGGTGCTAGAACACATCCAGAGAAGGGCAACAGAGCTGGGCAAGGTTCTGGAGTACAGGNAGGTCTGATGAAAAGCAGCTGAGAGATCCAGAGAGGCTCAGCGTGGGGAAAAGGAGGCTCAGGGGAGACCTTATTGCTCTCTGAAATGACCTGAAATGAGTTTGTAACCAGGTGGGAGTCAGCCTCTTCTCCCAAGTAACAAGTGACAGGACAAGAGGAAGTGGCCTCAAGTTGCACCAGGGGAGGTTTAAATTCAATATTAAGAAAAATTTCTTCACTGAAAGGGTTGTCAAGCATTTGAACAGGCTGTCCAAGGGAGTGGTGGCTTCACCATTCCTGGAGGTATTTAAAAGACATGCAGCCATGGCACTTAGGGACGTGGTTTGGTGGTGGACTTGGCAATATGGGGTTAATGGTTGGACTCAATTATTTTAAGGGTCTTTTCCAACCTAAATGGTTCTGTGATTAACTCCTATAATGTACTGAGGATATACATTCTGCCTGCATAAATTTGTCATTAGAATTCTGTAAAACCTTGGGATTGAGGGAGAAGCTTGGCCACAAAATATCCTCTAGAAAAGGATAAAAGAGGACCTTGGTCCAAGAGGCACCAAGCACACATAACTCCTAATGAAATCTATGAATCCTGCAGTTTCTCAGCTTCACGTAGCACAGAGGTCAGGGGGCTGGGAAGATCAGGGGGAAACTGATAAAGGAGTTGAGCAGAGTCAGTTTGGATCCATCTCACAATGCAACTGTGTTTGGTAGCAGCTGTGATACAGTGACCAGAAGGATATTCACCATGCACTTTCTTTTGGGGTGGTGTTGAACTGCCTGAGCTCCCTCTGCCGCTTTGTCAGAGACACCTACCTTGGGGAATGAGGAATCCAAACTCAGGTGCAGCTGCCATATGGCACAGATGTGAATTTAAACTAAGAAAACTCAGCTCAAAAGGTCTGGGCTGGATATGAACCAGTATTAATTCCCGGGAGGAGCAATCTGACCCATGCTGCAGTTGCTGAGTCAAACTGAAGTCAATGTCCCAGAAAGTGCTGCAGAGGCTGAGAGGCGCTAAGCAAATCCCTTGGACAAATCTGCCCTGAGATGAGGTGTCTTTAGCATCCCAATATTTTGAGGGCAACCAGAGCTGGAATTCAGTTCTGATGAAAGTTCGCCAAATCTGAGCTCTTTCAGACATAATATTTTTCACTGGCTGAACTGGCATCTTTGGAAGTTGTTTCTGAACAGTGTCTCTAGTGTGTGTGGCCACGACAAGCACCAGCATGGGCACAATAGGCAGACGTTACACATTTCTGGAAATGAGAGGCAGCTCTTTTGCCTTCAGTACTGTTATTGTTCCTTGGGAACACAGACATCACTGTACTGTTGGATCCATGGCTGTTTGGGGGGATCACTTGTTTCTGAGAGTGTTTAGTAAAGGAGACGTCAGTAGAGGGTGGAAAGAAGCCCTGATAGCTCTTTTTTCCTGATGGTGTAATATAATTCCCTATAGAAAATAGATACCAAAACATTCATCTCCCTTCTGGTTTTGGGGGTTAATTTTTTAGTTTTCAATATTGCAACTGTATATGTTCCTGTTACCACATCAAGATTTCTCATGTTTTGGTTTTCAATAAATTCCAGTGCTCTGTGGTTTGTAGGTATGTCAAGCAAATGCTGCTGTAAAATCGTAATTTGCTATTTCTCATCTCTTTGAACGACACTTTGCTCTTTTATTATATGAAAGGGAAAACAGGCACTCTTAATCCACGTGTCCTAGATTGTTCATAGTTTAATTTCTCACATCTTATCCTTCCTTCCCAGACAAATGGTTGCAATCCTTTAGGTTTTTTCGTTCATCGCTGTGAGAACTCTGCTTGTCCCTTAACTCCCCAATCCCATTATTCATTTTTGAAACAGACTAACAAGCACTGAAGACCGTCTTCTGATGACAGCAATCACATACATTGTGTAACTGAATTATATAACCCTTCATCCCATCCTTTATATAGCCTCATCTATGTTTGCTTTTTGGATGCGGCCACACAGCGATCGCAATTCTCAACTGACCTTTCTCCAGTAATAGCCAAGGACTTTTCCTGAGTCAGTGCTTATCCTAATTTATCGTGGCACAAAGGCACACTCAACTGTGACAGCTCCATAGTATAACTCCCAGCTGTGCACACGTATGCCACAGCAAGGCTTTCCACAGAGAGGAGTTATCCCAAAATCTCTGGAATGGTCTCCCATGTAGATAAGTCCTAATTTAGGGCCACATTCCAGTCTCAAGAGTCAGTTTGGGAAGAATCACGGAGCTGCGTAAAGGAAAAATAGATGTAGGAGCCATGAATGTTGCCATGGATAGTGGAGCAGGGAGTGCACAAGGCTGGTGTGACAGGGTGGCTAAATAAAGTGGAAGTGACACAGTGAAAGACCTTGAAACATGCAGCACAAAATACAATATTTTCCCAAAAGACAGATCACTCAATTAAAAAAGAGAAAAAGCCCCATTTCTAGGCAGAATGAGCTGTAAATCTCTGTGAGAATAGAGACAGCAATGTTCTTCTCAAGTTAGAGTGAAGGGCAATAAATCTGCAGGTAATTCTCGGAGCAAGCGTTCAGCACAATGACGGACAAAGGTCTGCAGGGCTCTGCAGCCTGGCTTGCAGCTCCTCCTGCTTATAGATTTAGCTTAGAGAATTATACACCAGGTCAGGCTACTGGAATTGCATTTGGGTACTACAGGCTGGAGACCACTGGCTCAGCAGACAAGACCTGCGTACTGAAGACAAAGGTGATGACAAACATATGTGCCCTGCCAGTCCCAACAGACCACTTAACAGAAATTTAAGAAGTGAAGACTTCAGCTGAAGCATCTCTGGTGAAACTCAACAGAGCTTTGACAAGCACTGAAGCTGCTTTCACAGCATGTTTAATTATCAGATGTAATTTAAATGGCTAGGGAGCTGTAGTTGGGGAATCAGTGAATCTCAGGCAGGCAATAGGGTGTTATTTCCTTCAGAGCAGCTCAGGACTGAATTTTTCTTAATAATGTTGTTAAACTTGCCCAGGACTGCTGTAATTTTGTGTTACCATGGTCCTCTGTGCTGCCCTCCAACTGACAGCAGGACAACCCTTTCTTTCTGCTGTAACTTGGAACCTGTGTGGAAATCGTATTTTTTTGGGAAGGTGCGAATGGTGGGCTTGGTCTCTTACACCAGCAATGGTCTCTGTGGTTGGGAAAACCACATGTCTGAGTCCAGAGGCCATGCCAAAAAGAGAAGAGAGGAACTGATGAACTGGAGAGTTTCTTTATGTGGTGTCTATCACCTTGCTTATTGGGAAGCTCTGGATACAGCAGCACTTCCCTCAGCAGCTGCAGTAATCCTGCCCCAGCCCATATCTCCAACACAATCTGCTCCTAAAATAGCCTGTTCCTCTGCACAGAAGTAGGAGATCTCATTTTCAAAGCATTTCCTCTGCTGGTAGTCTCCCAGCTTTTAGTCACAGTGCTGGTATCCAGTACTGCTGCAGTGAATGGGCAGCAACGCCCATGCAGAGGGAGGAAGGGAAGGAACCCAAGGAGAGGAAAAAATCACCTCCCTCCATATTGCAGGAAGCAGGGAAATGCCACGTGCCAGAGGCCCCACACACAAAAGGCAAGGTCTGCTGCTGCCTGGAGAAGGACGAGGGCAGGTAGTCTGGCAGGTACCTCAGCACAGCCTGTACAAGGTGCTTCTGCAGTTGTGGCAGTTCACAACCAGAAGCACCAAGTGCTGCATCTTCCTGGGCCTGTCCAAAAGCCACATGAGAGGTGATGCAAGATGCTAGCAGCAGGGTGGGCAAAAAGAAACACATTTGTCACCAGGAAGAAGCTCCCATGCTTACAGCAACAGCTGAAGTAGGAGACTGCCATCTCAGCTGCAATGGAAAGGACAGTCATGCTCGGACATGGAATCTCCCAGGTCCTGACCTCTTGTCCTGATCCAGTATCTTCTCAGGATCTCTTGCTCAAATCCTTACTTTCAGTTACCTCACTCAAACCCTTGGTCCAGAGTCATTCATCCTTGTCCAGCTGTCTTGGTTTGAAACAAATTTGGAGGAAAACATCCAAAATGAACATCCCTCTGTTGGAAGGCAGATTTCAGCAGCCCCTCCCCCACCAGGTTTGGAAAAAAATTCCTTGGAGGAAAGTGAAAGAAAAAAACCCTGTTTATTTACCATCAAAGTGCACACAGGCAAAAAAAAAAACCAGAATGAATAATGTTCAATAATAAATCTCTCAATGTGGAGAAGAAACCTGGAGAGATTTCAGGGTCCTTTCTGTGGGTGTGGCTCTGCCCTTTCCAAACATGGTGGGGAGGGGCTGCTGAAATCTGCCTTCTAAGAGAGGGATGTTCATTTCAGACGTTTTCCCTCCAAATTTGTCTCAAACCAAGACACCAGCCCATTTCCCTCACCTCCTATTTCCAGTCCACTATAAAATTTAAGCAATTTAAAGTTGTTACAGAGCATGCTTGCCATCTCTCTAAATCGAAAACCCATAGATATATATATGAAGATTCTCATATGTATGAACACAGTGTTTCTGATATCAGCCCTGAATTTCAGAAGCAAATTCCCCAGCACTGCACAGGACTCTGGTAAAAGCATCTCAAATGGGATTTATCTCGAGTCCCTAAAAACACATGTACACAAATTAATATTCATTACTAAATTAATATTCATGTTCTTCCTCTGTGATGATTTATCTTCATAGACCTGGGTTTGGCACTGTCTGCTTCCTTCATCCTGCTGGGATCCGTTCCTCATTCCTTTCTCCCCACCTGATTAATGTGTTCATATGATGCTTCAGGTAAATGGCCAAATTTTAATTTATCTGTCCTTTAAACCAATTGTTTCTTCATGGCTGCAATTCTGTCTTTGTTATGAAAATCTTGTGGTTTTCTGTGCTCTTGGGACATCACTGCTGGCTAAGCACTGCCTCCATATACCATAACAGCAAAGAACTTCCTTCTGAGTCTGAACTCTTAGGTCCTGGTCCAGCAGGAGCTCCTCTCCTCCCTCCCCATCCACCTGCACAGCGTGTGACAGATAGTGATGGATTATTCATGGAGAAGACAATGTGAAATTTTCAGCTGGCCTTTTTTCTCACTTCCTCTGCTAGAATGATAATTTGAAATATTTGTATAAAACCCAACCTATTTCCCCCATGAAGTTTTTTTTGTAGCAGAAATCACTTTGTAGTAAAGCATGTCTTTAAAACTAAGGCAAGGTTTTGCCAAGCCATTTAAATGCAATCCAGCTGTCAGAAAACAGACTTCTCCCTTTTATAAAATACCAAATCCACCACCTCCTTTCCTCCTTCACAGTTCCTCTCTGGGCAACATCTGGAAACAGTCTAATTAGTGGTCCTGAGCATAACTCAGCAAAATCCTTTCTTGGCGGAGCACTAGAGCTGGACCATAAACCAAAGGCCCTATGATCTTCTTGTAGCCAGATCCTTGCTCGTCCCACAGATCCTGCAGCCTGGGCAGGGCCCAGAGAGTTGCCCAGCAGCCTTTTGCTCCCTGTAAAAGGTGCACAGCCTCAGCAGCGAGGTTACAGTAGCTGATGGTACAGGAGGGGGATGAGGAATTGCTTAGGAAGTGGTGTGGCTTTCTCATCACACTGGGTGAAATCCCACCAGGGGTGAGGAGGTGATTTCCTTCCTGGCAAAATATCCTGCTCCAGCTGCAGGAGGACAGCATGAGTGGTGAGAGGTGGTCATGTCAGGCACCTGTGTGTTCTGCCTTAGCTCACAAGGGTTCCCCACGACCTGCAAAAGGGACATTTCCCTCCAGTTTTCCTTCTCTATTGTACCTCAGATGGTAAGAATTTCACAGCAAGGACTTTGTTGCAGGCCCTCAGAGCAGGAAAATGTTTTAGTGATACAAAAATAGATGGATGCAAAAAGAATTCCTTCAGATCCTTGAAGATTCCCTACATTAGAAGTAGACATGGGTTTGAATTGAATTTTCCAGAAGAGAAGTGATTACTGCAGAAATCATGGAAAACAAGTCAAGAGCTCCTGGTTGAAGGGAATATCCAGCAACTCTGGCTTTCAAAATGTAAATAGGAAACAGTCACAAAATCTTATCTGTACTTTGCAGCTAATGAAAACACTAGTCTCTCCTGGGAGCCAAGTCTTTGCTCTAATTTTAATGCATTTCTTAGGTTTTCCTTAGCTGTGACTAATTTGTGCTGTCAGGTGTGCCTTTTTTGAAGTTAAAAAGCATATCTGAAGTGCTACAACCTCTAGCCAGAATATTTAAATTAGTGAGTATCCACATCTCAGAGCCTGTCAAGCAAGGGAATGGCACTCAGCTGCCCTCATGCTCTGTTGAGCCATGGGTACAAGCAACCTCTGCTCCCACAGGAGCCCAGTGGGAATTCTTCCCAGGTGAAGTGCTGTGCCTCTGAGACTATGTGGGCTGTGCACAAACAGCACTTGGACTGTCAGACACAGAACATTTCAAAGCTGGATCTCAGCAACCTCCTAGAATGGGTCTAAATAGCTATAATTGTGTATATTTAGTTATAACTTTATTATAATATGTAACTTCAAAGATTTCACCCACCTGCTTACTCTGGCTGTGTTCATGTCACAGATTAAACCTGGCCCTGTTGATCACACCATAAAACCTGTATCCCCAGGCCACAGAGCCCCATAGCCATGGGTCAAAGGCTTTCAGAGACCCTGGGGTTAGAACTTGGTGGGGTGGGCTGGGCTGGGATGGCACTTAACTGTTCCTAACTGCTGTTCAGCTGCTGTTTTCTCTGGTTCAGCTGATCCCTGTGCTCAGCTCTGCTCAGTGATGCAGGGGACAGAGAGAAGGGAGGGCTGGAGGGACCCACAAGCAGGCACCAGTCCCAGGTGGGCAGCTCACCCCGCAGAGCAGGTGTAATATATAGCATGGATAGTGTCAGTGACAGATGAAATAACAGGGCACCCTGAGCTCAGGAGAGCAATTCAGGCCACCTGCTACCCAGAACTACCAGGCCATGGGGGCCAGGCTCTGGCAAGGCTGTGTAGGAAGTCTCTGAACTGTTGTTAAAAGTAAAGATAGTGTAGTAAAGTACTAAAATGTTTAAGTGCACTTCCTTCTGCATATAGCTTGGGACAAACATGGCTGTTGCCACCAGTGGGCCTGTAAAGACCAAAGGTACTAAGGTCTGTTACTCCAATAAAACCAAGCAGTGTTTCAGTTGAGGTGTTCAGTGCCACCTAATGCTGTACATTCAGATATGGGAGGGTACACAGGGATTTGGACAAGGGCCAGAGATGAGATTGCATGTGATTTACACATAATGTCAGGCATGTGATTTGCTGCCTACAAGGCGAGGAGTTGTTTGCACATAACTGTGTCTGCATTGTCCCTGCAGCTGAGCAGAAACAAATGATTGTGCACTTGTCTGCAGACATTAACCCTGCAGAGTAGGGAGGCTTGTTCCACCAGAGCTGGATCTGCAATAGCCAGTATTAACTCCTGGAAAAGCACAAAAAGGTGTGGATGTGTGTCACACAATTAACATCATGACAGTGAATGTTTTTCTACTGGGAATGCAGCCAAAGGAGGTTTTGTGCTGTCTCCACAAAGTTGTCAGCCCTTCTTTCCATGCCCCCCTCAACAGAATTTATTTTCTCTAAGCAGGGAAATAAAAAGCAGATTTTGCAAATTTACCTACCTATCCTTGCTTTTTGACATGAAAATCAGATAAAGACATAGATGCTTCCTGCTGAGCAAGAAATCCACTCAGTGCTGGATTACAGAAGAAAAGGTTTGGATATTCTGTGCTGCCCAGAAAGAAACCCATACAGAGAGTGAAACACTTGTTATTTTGTACTGTCAGAGCATTTTCATTCTGTCCAATGACAGCTGTGTCTTCTGTCTTTCTCCAATGCTGGCTGGAGCTAAATTCCTTATTTTCTGATTGATTTTCTGTGGAGACTTGCAGAACCATGGCACCTGATGGCTTTTCCCATCCTTCCTCTTCTTGTTAATAATATTTACATCTGTTTTGAGTCAAATAAGACAGAAGGGCAAAATGCTGAACAGAAGTTCATGCCACCTTTGTGAAACAGGCAGATGAGTAGAAAAACAAAGCACCTGTATGCATAGCTAGTAGAGTAAAGGCTGCAAACTCATGCATCTTTAGAGAATCCAGGTGGGAAGGACATCTTGTAGGTGCTGCTATTATGGGAAAACCTTCACTTGGTGATTTTGCTTTGAAGTCAGTCAGTCAGGGCACAGATCTTCAGGAAATCAGGATTCTCTGGTACTGGTGCTCAAAAATTACTTGTGCAAGTACTTTACAGGTTTTGCAGGTTGCTATGAAGACTTCTCTTTGTAGATGGTTTAGGAAAACTTGGTGCACAGCTATGTCTCTGCTTCCTTTTAGAAAAGGCCATCAGTGTGTCCACATCACATGCTGCAAATGCAGTCTGATCTTTGAAATAATTCATGTACTACTTAACAAAACATCCAAATTTACCCCACTAATCAGAAGTTTGCAAAGCACTTTAATTCAAACCCATATCCAAACAGCACACAGTGGTCACTCTCTTCCACAGCCTTCACTAAAGATCACTTCAGTGCTGCTGCTGCTTTTCATACCTGCAATTGTACCAAGTGGTGTTTGGCTCACACCTGTTGAACTCTAAACTTCATGGGACCAAGTTTCATCTGTAGGTCATTCAGGTGTTCTCTGGTGCTTCTTTACGTGAGAACTGCACAGCTCTGCAATCCTGTTGCATCACACAGAAATTAAATATCTCTCCAAGTGCCAACTGATTAATGGTCCTCATTCACATTTGTAGTATGGAAATATGAGCTGATGGGTTTCCGTTTCCAGGGAGCTGGCTGGTGTAGTGAGGCTGTGGAAGTTGCTATGATAAATCCTATCATATCTAAAAATTTGTATATTATTGACTTCCTTGGATAGTGAAAAAGCCAACAAAAGTTTTGGCTTCTAAATAATTTTTTGAGATTTTAAATTCTGTGCCAGACTCCGAATTGTCCTGCAGACTTGTGTGTGTGTGAATTGGTCAGACTGGACAGAATTTGATTGAGGAAAGAGGCAGAGATCAGGATTTTTTTTCATTAAGCTTCTCATATTTTCAAGCCTGTTTGGTAACCAGGCAGTGGATAGAGAGATTCCAGTCTCTCTGCAGGTGACCTGGCATACTTTTCAAAAGTAATTTGGGATATCTGAGCTTTGAAATGGTGAATATCACAGGAGGGCAAAATCTCCCAAGGGGGACATTCCAAGATTTGCAAGAACAAGTATTGAAAACAATCAAATGCCAAATGCCATCACGTTTTCAGGCAAACTGAAGGCAATGAAGTATATATTAACTCACAGCAATTAACAATCCCAGCCAAGCCATGTTTGCCACTGCTGCAGAGCACTGTGAAAACAGGGTGGGTCATTAATGGGAATTGGCCCTTTAGCTGAAATGACATCCTGAAGAATTACAGCTACAAACCCCTCCAGAACCAGAAATGCCTACAACCTTCTTTAAAAATATTGCCAAAAGTTTTCGTGTAAGATTCAGCAGAATAACTTCCCCTCCCCTCCAGCTCTGCCAATACTGGCTCTCTGTGCTGGGTGTGATGGGATTGCACTGGGACAGTGAGGAAAGCTAGACTGGAAGTAGAGCCTAAGCTCTAGACTCGTGTCAGGCTGGGACATGTTGAGCCTTCCTGGGCAATCCCAAGCAAAAGGATGAATGAGGTGTAGGTGATTACAGCATCTGGTAGCCCTGGATGGTGGAAGACCTTAACTGGTTGGACTCAGTGATCTTGGAGGTCTTTTCCAATCTAAATGATTGTATGATTCTATTTCCCTGACCTAAATGCTAAAATTTGCCAGATCCGTTACAGGCAGGAGATGGTCTGAATACGGCTCCTAGTGGTTAAAGGCACCCATGACATGTTTTATATGAGCTTTGCTCATATTTATGAACCCTTGGGAAATTGGATGAGTAACTCTTCCCTGTCCTTAGAATTATCCATTGTAATCTTCCCTCTTTTTTTTCTTAATTTGATTTTTCATCCTTGCTAAAATGCCTGGACTTCCTCTGTAATGAGAAGGATGACAGCTGTGAGGAAAAGGATGCAAACACAGAAAGATGAACAGCACTCTGACTCCCAGCTTTCAAAGTATATTTTAAACAAGTAATTTTGCCTTTCCCTATCTGTCTTCCCCATTTGTTCGCTACTGTGCATGTTGCATGTTGGAATCTCTGCCACAGAAAACGATCCCATTGTGACTGAAGCAATAGAAATCTGAAATGAAAAGCTAATCCTGCCCCAAATTGCTTTTGAGGTGTAAGACATGAACCAACAGATGGGTACAGTCACGGAGGGGAATTTAAGGCAACGGTGAAGCAATCCTGATGAGTGTGATAGGCAGCCAGCACAGGGTTTGAGCTGTTGCCAAGGCTTCTCTATTGTTGCAAAAGAAATTTTAATGAAGGATTTGAGAAAAGCTAATGAGAGAGCTCTGTAAATATTTCTGTAAGCCCAAAGCATGAGAGAAAGCGTGAAATTGATTGTTTGAACATCTAACAGTAACTAATTTGTGTAGTAAGTATGATACCCATGAATTCCTAATGGAGGTTATGAAGGTTAATTCATGACCATGTCTAAGTGTGTTTAAATACCATTGAAGAGTATTGTTAAATGAATCAGTCCAGGGAAAAGTCTTAGAATAACTTTTTTGAAAGGCAGCATGATTTTAGACAGGCAGTGAGTGCAGAAATTGAAAGCTGCTAGGCCGTAACCTTTTGATATCAGCAAAGGAGATCATTAAGATGAAAATTGCCAAAGGGATTTTTTAGCAATTGCAGCCTCTGCTGTATCAGATTGGGTTTTATTTTCATTTTCAGTGGCTAAAATACTGGTGGCTGCTCTGACCTCAGTACAGTGTGTGTTGATTTTGGGAAGTAAAGAACATCTCACCGAGGGTAAGAGAACTACTTATGTGTGTTGCCATTGAAGAGCTAAAATACACAGCAAGACTCAGAGCCAGCATGCTCCTGTCAAAGCAGTAAGCTCAGCACAAGTGAGGAACACTAATGAAGGATGCATCACAGCTAAACCCACATAAACTTTGGTTTTGAAATTATTATTTGGAACAGAAAGTAACAGTCAAAAAACTCCAACTTTTAATCTCACAAAGCTCCTCAGAGGCAATTCCTGACATAGCCCACTGACCCTGCACACTCGTCTGCTGTCTGTAGTGAAGACAACTGGGAGAAACACTCTGAAAAAGGCTTTGTATGAAGTTACAGTAATTTGTGACATGCAACAGCAGCTTGAATATATTTCCCAGAAAACAAATCCTCCAGGTTTTGAATCCCTTTGAATTACTGCAAAGATTTGTCGATTACTATTTTTTAAACTTATGAGATTTTCTCTGTCCTAGTTTAAAGAGTTGAATTTGAGGTTGTCAAATCTGATCTCTTTCAAGAAGCCTTTAGAAAAATCTTTCTAATGTGATTTGTGCAAGATAATTCAGGCCTGAGCAAATGTGACCCCTCTGTGCCCTCTTCCTGCCTAGACAGAAGCAGTCGCCTGCAGCTGTGTCCATCTTGCCCTCAAAGGATTTTTAAAGTGCCACTTGACACACTGAATGTATTTGAATGAATATTTCCTGTCATTATCAATTGAAATGACTCCTGCCTTCTCCTCATGACCTTCAGAGCTGGAGCCCATAGCTGAAGAGCATTCTTCTTCTTCCAGACAATTATGTGTCTGATCACTCTGTACCAAAATGGAAGTTTATGACATGGGAAGTATTTCCCTGTCCTTGAAGGGAGGTGGTGGGTTAGATGATCTGTGTAGGCTGATATTAAATTAATTTAACAAGTCCTGAGCTCTAGTTTCAGTCAAGCTCAGACAGGAGCTCACTCTGGCTGTGGACATATATGCTGGGGTATTTTATCAAGTCTTTTTTTTTTTTTAAGTCTCTGTGAAACCTAAAGCAGGATTGCTGAGTCTCGGTGAAAATCAAATAGACAGTTTGCCAAGGGAATCTGAGACTAGGCCTACCAAGAGTTAAGTGGCCGTGGACAAAAGGATCTGGGATTTTCTCAGCTGGAAGACACTGCACATAAAAAGGAAGATAAAAGGAGTACTTTGTGGTGGGGGAAACCCCGAGACCACAGTTATGGGAAATGGTTCACTCCAAGAAGGTCCTTCAGAAAAGACACGACTTTGATTTCACACACTGGCAGGAACAAATAATTGTAGCTTTTTCTCCTCTGTTATCAGCAGCGGAAGAGAAGGGATGGGAAGTACACAGTTCAACTGCATTTTATCTGATTTCTGTTTTTCAGAGAAAGGGTAAATAATTTTCCCTGAAGTTTCCTCAGAGATGTTGCCAGCTGCTCAGAAGCCATGATGGCCATATGTATCAAGTTTATATTGACTGCAATCACAGTCACAGAGGCAGCCTTTCTGAAAATTTCTATTAAGCTACCTCAAATTCAATATATAAAAATATAGTCACAATCAGTAGGTGCTTTTGAAACTCCTTGCCTCCATTTAGGATGTGCTTACACTCCAAAGAAAGAATAAAAGAACAAAGTATGCTCTTCATCTGTGCCTGAAAGAACTCCTTTTTTATTAAATTTGAAGAGCACTAGCTGAATAAAACATAGGAGAGTTAATTACCTCTGTACATCTAGTTCAGCCTCTTAGCTGCCCTGTTCACAGTGTTTGTTTGCTTTGAACAGATGGAGCAAGGTAAATAAGCAGGATAAAATAAATCCTGTGGAGCTACTGTACCTGCTTTATCTGCATAGATCTGAAACAAAGAAGAAGGCAGCTCAGGTCCTGACTGTCAAGACATGATGGCAACCAACACTGTTTGCCTGACAGAGAAGAAAGCTGCACACTGATTTTTCCCTTGTGATCTTACAGACATGAGTCATGGTAAAGAGAGGTGCAGATAGAATTATTTTATTTCTAGACCAGAGGAACCAAATAACAGCATTACAGTGCATCATACAGAAAATGCTGCTGATACAACTCAACATGAGTGGGCTGGCAGGGAAGGAAAATCCAGCTTGTTAGTTTTTGTTCATCTGAACTATAAACTTTGACCTAACCTCTCAGGTAGAGTCATTTGCCAGTCTTAGTAATTTTTAGCAGTCAAAACAAAAAGGAGAAAAAACCCTCTGTAATCATCTTAGTCATTCCAACGACTGTCTAAGCACTGAATGTGCAGATGACTTTGAGTGGGGGATTTTTTCCTCATCAGTTGTAGCAGGAAAGATGCAGACATGCAAATGTTTCTTGAGAAACTTGTAACTTTCCCATATGTATGTATTAGTTGTTCTTGTGTCTCTGTACCCTTATTAGAACAATTAATCTGAGGTTTATCACATCAATCTTTAGGTACCATCTGAAGTATCTAAGCTGAAATCCAATCTAATCTCCTTCTGTTCTCAGTGGTCTCATCTCAGTGTCAGTTTGAATGCTGGTCTAAGTTGCTCCACAGTTGAAGTTTCGAAGTACACTTTCAAAACCTACCAATCATCTTTATATCCTGCTGGGTGTAAGCAGTATCTACAGGCCTGAAGCATAACAGGCTGGAGGGAAGACTTGCTTTGGTCTGCTAACATAAAAAACTAGTGGCAACAATGCTCAGAAATTCCAATGCAGTGGAACATCCTTACCTGACACCCGATTTTGCATAGTTGGTTACTTGTGGGTAGTCTTGGAAGATAAGTGTTATCTGGTTACAGAGCAAGAACTACTTTGTTACACCACAGTGGCCTACACCCCTAGTCAAAAGTGGACCTTTGCTTACTGTTCCACGACCTGCATCCAGGATGTCTGCACACCCTTACAAAGGCAGGTTCCTTCCAGTAAGAACCTGCATGTTTGCAGTGTGCCACAAGCAGCTGCAAGTCATATCTGTCATATAAATGCATCAGTAGTAATCCAGCATTTCCCTTCTCTTTCCCAGGAAAATCATAGAATCATCATAGAATCACAGAAGAGTTTGGGTTGAAAGGGACTGTAAAGATCATCTCATTCCACCCCCTGCCAGGGGCAGGAACACCTTCCACTATCCCAGGTTGCTCAGAGCTCCATCCAGCCTGGCCTTGGACACTTCCAGGGATGGGACAGCCACAGCTTCTCTGGGCACCCTGTGCCAGGGCCTCACCTCCCTCACTGTAAAGAATTTCTTCCTAATATCTAATTGCAAATCCACTGTGATATTCTTCATTTGGCATTGCTAATTCCTTAGCTGTCACTGGGGCTGTAACTGTTCTGCAGCTGCTGAGGTTTGGGAGCTTTGTTTCTGTTTGATCTGCAAGAACCCAATTTGAAACATTCAAAGCAAGTTTCATCAACACATGCCAGATAAATGCTGCACAGTACTCACCAGTAAATGTGTGCAGCCTTTTTCCAAGCTCATACTTTCCTTATTCCATCCACCTTCAGTCCTACCAGAAGTAATTTCTTTTCCTCCTTTTGGAAAAAAGGGGACACTAGGGAGAGCAGAGGATTAAAATCTAAAAAGAAAATAATTTCAGTGGAGGAAGGGAGATAGCAATGGCTCCTGCTCACCTTTAGATGTGAAACCAATCAGTCCTTCAGTTTGCAGTAACTCTGATTTGCCATCTTTTAGTACTGCCTTGCTACTGGGTTGTTGTTTTTCTTAACCTGTTGAGAAATCATCCATGTTACATTTATGTATCATGCTTGTATTTATTCACCCAAAACGACAGCTATGAATGCAAAGAACTTAAACTGACAATTGAAAGAATTCAAATGGACAACTGAAAGTTTTATTGTTTCAGTCTCTGCAGTGGTGGATTTGACCTTGGCTCGCTGACAGACCTCACCCAGTTGCTCTCCCTCCCTCTCCTCAACAGGATGGGGGCAGGAATGAGATGAAAAAGCTCCCAGGTCAAGATGAAGATAGATTCCTTACCAGTTACCATCACAGGCAAAACAGAAGTGGGGAAAACTTTTAATTTATTGCCAATTTAAAATAAAGCACGATAGTGAGAAGAAAAGATACAGCTGAAAACACTTTGCTCTGACTCTCTCCTATTTCCTAGGCTCAACTTCACTTCTTCCTTCCCAACTATTCTGCACCTCCATCTCTCTCTGTTCAGTGCAGGGGGATGAGGAATTGGGGTTGTGGTCAGTCCATGATGCCTCCTCTGTGCTGCTCCTTCCTCCTCACACTCTATCCCTACAGCAGTGTGGAGTCCCTCTAACAGGATTGAGTCCTTCATGAACTTCTCCAGGGTGGGTCCTTCCCATGGGCTGTAGCTCTTCAAGAACTGCTCCCGTGTGTGTCCTTTCCGTGGGGTACAGACCTTATGGAACAGATTGCTCCAACACAGGTCCCCCACAGGCCACAATCTTTCCAGAAAACTGCTCCTGAACAGGCTCCTCTCCTCAGGCTGCAGAGTTCTCTGGTGTGGATTCTTCACAGCTTCCTTCAGGGTACATCCACCTGCTCCAGAGGGGCCTTCCATGGGCTCCAGGGAGACAACCTGCATAGTCTTCTCCATGAGCTAGAAAGGAATCTGCTCTGGTGCCTGAACCACCTCCTGCCCTCTTTCTTCACTGATCTTGGTGTCTACAGTGTTGCTTCTGTTTTTCTCACTCCTCTCAGCTGCTGTGCAGATTTTTTGTCCTTTCTTAACTGTTTCCCAGAGGTGCCACCAAGGTAGCTGATTGTCCCAGTTGTGTCCTGCAGTGGGTCCATTTTGGAGCTGGCTGGAGCTGGCTCTGACACAGGGCAGTCCTTGGCCTCTTCTCACAGAGACCACCCCTGCAGCTCCTCCACTGACAACACCTGGACATGGACACTCAACACACCATCTCTTATAAAGTGTAGGACCAAAGAAAAACTCAAGTTGGAAAGGAACTCTGGAGGTGTCTAGTTTAATCCCCTGCTGGAAGCAAGGCTAACAAGGAAATTGGACAGAGTGTCCAGGAATGGGAATTTCACCTCTCTTTATCAATTTGAAGGAATTAAAAGTGGATGGGTAGACAATTTGCAGGAAGAGAGACTAGAAACTAATTTGCAATTTGGACTTAACCATTTCTAAGGGCGGCTGAATGTCAAGAAACTGTAAATGTGAAAAGAAATCATTATTGGCATCCCCCCAGTTTGCAGTGAGAAGGGTTCACATGACAGCAGTCATGTTACAACTACCACTAACTGCTTCCATTCTGCCTTGGGGCAGAATATGCAATAAGGGTGAGGAAAGATGGAGAGAAAATGTCTTTCCCTAGGGGAAAGACTTTGAGTTTATACTGCATTTAACAAAATCTGGATCCTGGTGGCTTTAGGTAACACTGGAGTACAAGTTCTAATGACTTCTGTAGAACCATTGTGAGCTCCATTTCCAAAGGTAAGGGTCAGGCAGTCTATAAACTCTGCAAACTCTGTACAATTGAAAAACCTGATGACCTCAGTCTCCATCCTGACCCTTTGCTTTCACAGAAACATTCCATGTTCCCCTGTGGCAAATCAGAAAAGGTCTTGTACATGACAAAGGACAAAATTATTCACTGGGCATTTCCATGATGCTTTTCAGTGGTACTTTAGCTACAGGGTAAAAACAACCTTAACAAATGTTGAGTGCTGAAACCAGAGGACACTTAAAAAGCCCCTATTTTTCAAGTGTGCATAGTTCAGGGTTCCTGGGATCACAGACAATCTGACCCCTGTCATCCTAGAGAGTGAGAGCAGATGCCTGACTGAGACTAAGCACTCCTTGGCACGGGAAACAGGATGAATGAGACAACCTGAGCCAGAAATCTCACAGAAAGCTGTGAAGAGCTGAGCATGCTCTTTTTACTTTGAACAGAATGGGAAAGCAGAAGTCAGTAGCTGTTGCTTATGCACTGGCAACCTTTGAATCTTCATCTCAGGCACCTTCTCCTTTTCCTTGCTGGCAGCTGGAGGGGTAAGCACACATTTTCAGAGCTCTGCTATTGACTACAGAGGTAGCCATGGATGTTCTGTTATCATAGAGTTGGAATGTGTTGCAATTGGCTTTGCTGTCTGAAATGAGACAGGTAGTGGAAGATAATAAGGAGAAAACCTTGCCTGATGACGTAAGTGAGATGCAGTTAAAATTATTATGAAAGCAAGGCCACAGACTTTGCATATTTATGCAATCACTTGTCTGGAGGATGTGGCTGTTATATTTAAATTCTGATATTTATTTTAACTCAGCAGAACTGAATGCCATCTGTACTCAGAGAATAAAGACAAAACAAGCCCATGTTGCTTGGCTGTGGGTTCTGTAAGCTCTTCAGAGAAAAGACTGTGCCATAGGTCTGTAGGGCACCAAGCATCAGTGGTGTTACAAGCCCCATGGGGTATTTAGGTGCTAGGAAAAATAAATTCAATAGTTGGCTTAGTGCTGAATTACAAATTCTGCTTTGTGCCAAAGCCTTAGTGCTGTTTATGTTTAAGGCTTGCTTTTTGGCTGGGCTGAAAAACGGGAGGCTTGGCTGTTGTTATTTGACAAGAATTAGAAAGGTCCAGATTACTTGGAAACCCGAGGGTTGCTGTCTCCCAAACAAAATTTGCTGTTTTTTAAAGATGTTAATATTGAAATAAATGCAGCCTTTATATAATATTGTAACTATACACTGCAGCACAGTGCCCTAGAGCACTTTTCTTGGCACTGTTTAATGATAACATCTTTGATTCCTTCCTGGTTAGCTGATTGGTCTTATTACAGTTACTCCAAAGATTTCCGTATTGAGATTCAGGTTTTGCTCCACAAGAGACTGAATTTTTCTGGCCAGTGCATAAATAAATTACCTTCTTTCCTTTGAAATCTTTATCATAATTGCATGATTTGCAGGGGTAATCATGCATGTCATTATGAGGAGGTGATCGTATCTTGTTCAAGTTAGTCAGCTCTCTCGTGGTGCTGCAATATATTAGCAGCAAATCTCTGTTAGAAAGCTTCCATGAAAAACTTTGTTAAATGTGGGAGAAAATCCAGGGAAATATGAATTAAAGAAGAGACTTTTCAGGAAAATCTGTTTGTAGATTCATTTATGAACTCCACTAATGTGCTTTCTAAATTAAACAATGCTGCTTTCTTGTAATTACAGCCAGCAAAAACAGGAAGGACCCCAGAAATTTTGTTGAACGAGCTTTTATGAGCAGCATGTCCTATGGTCATCAAAGACAAATGTATTCTATCAGTGTATGATTGGTTTTTTGACCTATGAGCAATTTGCAGTGCCTGAAGAAAGGCCTGAAAGGGAATGCCTCACATTGGCTGTGCCCAACTGCACATTCCTAACATGCTCTAAAAATCACCTCTCCTTTGGTGCAGAATGATGTATTTCCCAATTTACATTAATGTCCCTTACAGCCATGTTTGGTGAAGGGGCCAAAATGCAATCTGCTGACAGATGTAAACCAGCTTTCCTTTAAAACAATGGAGAACTTCAACAGAGATACCAGAAAGCAGTTGGTTATTGTTGTGCTGTTTCCGCAGCCTTGGACCGGTGCCCTGCTCTGCAGGATGACTGAGCTCCGCTCCGAGAAACGCCTCCCGCCCTCAGGCATCTCCAGTCTCAGGTTGCAACGCGATAATGAGTTGTGTGGGATTGATCCTGAAGAAAAAAAAAAAAAAAAAAAGAGGGCTGAAGGCTTAATTTTAGAAAAGATGCAGCAAGTGAACTTGCTGATACAATAAATGTAGTTGGGAACAGAACTAATAAGAAAACGTTGTTGTTTATGCCTTCGGTCTGCATAATGTGAGAACTCAAAACAATCAGAGGTTTTTTAGCCAGGACTTAAAAGTAAGTACCATTCTCTGTAGAAGTACCAATAAATTTATTTCTAACTGTAGCGTGGGCTCTATCTGGATTTAGTTTTCCATGCAAAATTACTTAAAACAAATTATAATTCTGTATGTTTTTATATTACATCATTTTTACTCTCAGTAGGTGAACAGCATCAGTGACAATATTACAGGAACTATGAGCAGTGTTTTCTGAGTCACTGCTTCTCTTAAGAGGAAGCTTTCCCAAATCATATGACAAAGTCCTTTTCCACTCCAGTACTTGCCTTTGCCTCCACAGCAACTCTTGGTAAAATAGAAGAACTCTATTTTTTTTTTCCACAGTCACTATGAACACTCCTGTAACATAACTTGGCAGCTAACCAGTCTGGGTTCCTGGTGTTGTGTGTGCTCTGCAAACACAGAAAACTAAGAGCCACCCTTCAGGAGGATCATCCTACACTAGGAAGGCCAGATGTCATAAATGGTTTGCTCTTTCTGACACTTGGAAATTGGACATAAAGTTAATCTTTGTGGAACATGAACCCTCTTTTATAATATTCAGTTGTTTCCATTTTTGTCAGGTTTTGTTACTTCCTCATGTAGAAATGTTATATTTTGGTGGGTTTCCTTTATAGAAGATTACAGGCGAATCAACTCTGAAAAATTCTCCAAATGCCAAAGAACAGTAAATTGAAACAAAGAAAACAACATCAGATTCAGCTGTGTAAGAAAAGGAAGCCTAAATTGCTCTAAAAATTATTTCTTAAAATATCTTTGATGAATAATTCACCCTGGTAAGTGAGATATTCTCTCTGCTCTTCAACTAACTGGACGCCCTACAGAAAACTGAAATAGCCATTATGGAGGAACAAAGAAGAATCACAGAAAACAAGACAGTAGGGACATAGTTAGTTAAGGTTTCCAACCCCAAATTTTTTTTTAACATTAGAAGAGCAACATGGAAAACAAGCACAGACTGTTGGGTGGTGTTTGTATAAATGCCCTTTTCTCTATATAGTCAGTTGTGCAGATTCCTCCTTGGTCTCACTGTAGAAGTTGACACATGATTAACTAGGAGTTAATTATTTATGAGGTTATGTTCTGCCCAGTTTCAGTCATACATGACACAGCAACATGTGCCCTGTTACTATATTTGATATGCCAGGCAATATTTAAATACACTCCTTTTATAGTGCTATAGCAGTACACCTAAAAGTAGATGATATGTTTAGCCGTGGAAATGGTTGAACTTTGTTCTCTGTCCACTGCACTGTTAAATCTCTAAGGAACCTTGGATGCAAATAAATATGGGCTTAATTAAATATAGAATCAAAGACAAATGTTGTTTAGTAGGGACCTTTGGAGGTCTCTAACCCAACCCTTTGCTCAAAGCAGCAACAACTTCAAAGTTAGATCCGGTTGCCCTGCTTCTCCTCCAGCCAAATTTCAAAAATCTCTAAAGAAGGAGGTCACAGTGGCTCCTTGGAGAACCTGCTGAAGTGCTTCATCGTTCTCCTGGTGAAAACCTTTTTCATTGTATTCAATCAGAAATCCCTTGCTGCACCTTTCAACTGTTGTCTCTTGTGCTCCCCACTGTGTGCCTCTGAGTTTGTGTTGCTCTTCATTATGATCTCTCTTCACGTGGGTGGCCTTTGGATTCTCCTTAGCCTTCTCTTCCAGCCACTCTGCCCTTCAGCCTTCACCCATGGTGGCATCCACAGCCTTGCTGAGGATGACTTTCAGCCCATGGTCCACATCCATGGTGAAGATGCCAAGTATTTTTAGCCCTGTATCAAACACTGAGCAATGCCACTCTTGACCAGCTGTCAGATTTCACCCCACCCCTTCGAATCTGATGGTTTAGCCAGTTTTCAACCACCTTGTTGTCCACCACCTCTAGTCCATGTCTTCCTTGCTTTGGATACAAGGATGGGAGATTGTTCTATCCCTTCTGTGCTTACAAAATATTTTCATGAGGTTTTGCTCCACAACGCAGCACTGTCTGCTAGGAATGAGGAGCAGCAGCATGGAATGCTGACAAGTTAGAATGGTCTCACATTATCCATAGCCATACTGTGAATTCTCATAATACCTGTGAATTCTCTGTCTTAGGCTGCTCTAAGGGATACTTGGTCCATGCTGCCTTTTTGTGGTTCTTCTTAAAGCATTTTTCTGTCTGGAGATAAGCAGAGGTCACTTGGAAGCTGCTTATTTTACATGGAAAATATGATGGCTATTCTAGTTCAATCCAAGCCTGGATTAATCTTCTTCAACAGCCTTGTTATGTGATTATTTAAAAATGAAAAACCTTTTCATATATAAACAGGTCACCAGCTTAGAGAAGATTGTTCCTTATATAACAAAGGTCATTTTGTTTACATATACTGTTTTTTCATAAAGAGAGTGATATAAGAGCTGCTACAAAAATTTCAAGAGGGAAAGTGTTTGGCTTTTAATATGCATTGAACTAAGCTAAAATTAATTAAGGGTGAAGTTTACTACATGGTGCTTTTGTTGAGCTATGAACTGCCGATAGATCTTTTCTGAACACAGTGGAGTATCCCAAGAGATTCCCCAGATTCCAGAGAGGAAAACCAAGCATACTTTATTAACTTAAAAAAGCAAAAAGCAGTTCATAGTTATGAATGATGAATCTATGCTGATGTATTTTAAGGTTTCTTACAGTGATGCATACAAGAAGCTATTACACAAAACCTGTTATATCTGAAATTTTATTTTCTGTATCTGACTGACAATCTTTGTGCAGTAATTGACATCTTCTCTCTCTCATCCCACTACTTCAGGAATTCTGAGTCTGCATTTCTCTTACAGCAATGCTGTAAAAGAACAAATGTTATGAAATCTTAATGCTACTATAAAAAGCAGCTGCAAAATCTCCTTGGCTGCCTGAGATTGTACCAGATGGTAAAGAACTGGAAGTATAATAAATGTCATATTAAGCCAGTCAGATTTGAGGGACATGTTATGCATCCCACATAAATAAAACACTGCTAAAACTGCTCCTGGAGTGATGAGATTCAGGAATAAGCTCTTCTGTAGCCTCAGGAATATCTCACAGTATCTACAATGCAAAGTGTTTCTAATATTCAGAGCACTCACATTAGTCTGGTTCTTTGCCAAGGCCTGACAGTTCAGTGTTGCTACATCTCTCTAGATGCAGGGGCTGTGATAAAGCTAATCTCCTTTTTCTCCCTCCTAGGACTTTCACCATTTTTTTCTCTAAAAAATAAAACTGCAGCCAGCCTTCTTATCAGAAATATAGAGATGATGAGGAATAAGTGCTGCATTGACACCCAAAGCTACTTCCTTGGCACTCAGTAATCCCATCACAGAAAAATTGTGTTCATTTGAAAGATCATTGACAACTGGCTGAGGATTTTCCCTATTTTGTTTGCTATAATTCTAACATCTTGTTTCCTTCATATACAAATTTTTAACCCTCCTGCTGCGTTAGTACACAGAGACCCCAAGAATGACAGAATCATCCATGTCAGAGAGAACCTCAGGAGATCTGTAGTCCAACCTCCTGCACAAAGCAGGGTCAGCTGTCAAGTCAGCCCAGTTTGCTCACAGCTTTATTTGGTCTCTTCTTGAAAACCTCTGAGGATGGAGACAGCACAGCTCCAGGCCTCTGCTGCCTGATTTTAGTACATGATCTGCCTTTCTCAGAGGTGACAGAGAAACACGACAAAATCGTTCAGCATATGTGGATAAATCACAAGGATTTGAGCTTTAAGGGGTGTGTTTCCCTACAAAAAGTTGAGTTGAGGGTACATTTCCATAGGTCAGGAGCTGAGGAAATAGGAGGCAGCAGGTGGCTTCTCCAGCACATGGGCAGGTTCAAGCTGAGAACACAAATCCCACATGCTGACACATTGTAAAACCTGCTCCATGCTGGCATTTTTCTGTAATGCTAGTGAAATACATGCATGTATTCTTAAAGAGATGCACAAGAAATGACAGTTAATGTTACAGAAAATTTGTATCCTGTAATACTATAAATGGTGAGAGAACAAACCAGACAAGCCAAGTAAAAAAGAAAGAAGATGCAAATGAAACTGTTAATAGGTGCAGAGATCTCTGAACTTTCCTCCTTCCCCTCTGACACATTTATGCTCTACCTGGTGATCTTTTACAGAATAATTCTGAGGCCACAGTCATTGCCCTCAGTTGGATGATACCTGCAACATCAAAAAATTCTCATAGTAGGCTTTTGTAGCATTATTAAGAATGGGAAAAATTCTCTGAGGCACCAAGAGAGGAATTTTAAGTCTGTGCAGGGCCCTAATTTGAAAATCCTGATTTGATTTGCATAGTCAGTAGTTGCTTGGTTGCTAATTTCAGTGTAAATTTAGAAAATGAATTGTCCTGAATGAAAGAAATGTTATGTCTGTCAGTAAAGATCTTTCACTGCAGATTCATGGAAGTCTCCTGCTTCATTATTCTGGAAGAAGGAATATAAAATGAGGAATGCTTAAGCTGGAGAGAATATGTCAACCTGACTCCCTGAGTTTTGCTCAAAATAAATCCCTCACCCTATGAATGACCTCGATGATAAGAACATAAGAACTGTGTTTAGAGACAAGGAATTTAAAATCCTGAGATGTGGTGTTTTTAAATGGACTTCCAGACTGCAAAGGGTTGTCTGGTATGTATTAGAGCAGCACACGTCAAGTTGTGTGTCCTGTCTTCTCTTTGGGTAGAACACACAGTTCTGACTGGACAGAATAAAGATTTCTTATTTATGCAGTTGTGCTCAGCATAGACACAGAAATCAGAATCATGGCATAGTTTGGGTTGGAAGTGACCTTTAAAGGTCCAATCCCCCCGCAATGAGCAGGGACATCTTCAAGTAGATCAGGTTGCTCAGAGCCCTGTCCAACCTGACATGAATGTTTCCATGGATGGGGCATCCATCACCTCTCTGGGCAGTGTATCTTCCTGTGAGCCAGGCAGTGGAAGGAAGCAGTGGTCTGAGTTTCAGTTCTCACCTGCAGATACTGCAGTGCCACAAGCGTAATTATATGCCAAAGAGAGGGTATTTAACTATCAATAAACGTGCAGAACATGAGGGATGTCTGTATTCAGTTTCAAAATGAAAATTCCTGCAGTCCTTACACCTATCATGGTGAAATTCTGCAGGATGCACAAGCCCTAAGTTTGTCAATGTGTTTTCAGCACTGTTTGGAAAGGGGCACAAGCATGAGTGAAAATGAGCCTTCTTCATGGTGGTTTTCTGCAGTACTCCTGTCTCATTTATCAGGGGTAGGGGGCAGGGTTGGACTCTTTCATTAATCTTCCAGCCTTGACCAACACATCTGTAAAATCCCTTGAGAAATTCAGCTTCAGCTGTGCCCTTGGCTGTGCTGATCCCATCCCTACACATCTGGGCAGTGTCCCTATATTTTTCCCAGGATACCTGTCTCTTGTTCTACTGCTTGAGCATTTCCCTCTTACATTTCAGGTGGACCAGGAGGTCCTGACTGACCCATGCCAGTCTCTTCCTTACTTCATTTCTTACACATGGGAATTAAGTGCTCTTGCACTCAAAGAATATTATCCTCAGAGAGCTGCCAGCTCTTTTCATTTCCTTGAGAGCAGTTTCCCAAGAGGTGCCATTCACTAATTCCTTAAAGAGCTAAAAATTTGCTCTCCTGAAATTCAGAGTCCTGACTCTTCACCTGGCCCACATCCCTCAGGACTGAGGTGTTTGCAATGTAGGCATCTACGACTCAACAAGTCACTCAGTTATTTTATAAACAAGATCACCTCAAAGAAACACAACTTGTGAAATTATTTTCTCCCCTAAACAGAGGCAATCTGGCTAAAACGGAAACCTTGTATTTGGAAGGTAAATTAGATTCTATGCCAAGAGAATCTTTAATTATTCAGATACCTGAATAATAAAATAATTAAAGATACCTTTAAAATAAAATAATTAAAGATACCAGAATAATAAAATAATTAAAGATACCTTTATCAGGCCTTGTAGGTCTGATAAAGCCTTTCCCATGTTGAAGACATATTAAGAATAGCAGGTTTTTTTCTGCATTTAGCAGCCCAGTACCACCTCAGGGAGTTAACAAACAAACAAACAAACATTTACTGTATTTGTGATCTTACAAAAAGAAAACACATATTAAAAGCTGGCATTTCTTCCTCAGTTGACAATTTTTCTTAGGAAGAAAATTACTCATCTACATGAATCTTTTTGTAGCATGGAGGGATTCTTCCTATGTGAATGATTTTGCCTCTTATCGGTGACCCCACATAGCAGGTGATTAACATTAGTACCTTTCATTTTGTAGTTCTGTTTTGATAATAACTTCACCATATCTTTGCTTTGAGGGCTACATTAATTATGAACAAGAATCATCTAGTATTTGTCATTGTAGATAGCGGAGAAATCAGAAAATAATCATGATACAGGTTAATTAACTATGGGTGACCTGAATTGCTTAATAGCCTTGGTTCATTTGTCATTTTCTTTTAATATGGTCAAATGCTTGGTCACCGTCATAGGTCAAGCAATGTACAATGTAGGATTGTCATGCTGGAACTAATAGCCCTAAGAAACCTGAACTGAGTTGCAGTTGAATACTAATGAAACACTACACCCTTTCTGAATGATTCATGTATCTATCTGTCTCTGTTTGAATTAGGTGGGGATATCAGTCAGAAACAGCAATGTGATTTACCACTGAGCATTCAGCAATAATAAAGCTTTAGTTTTGGTGTTCATAATTCAAAAATAATACAGGAAAATTTTGAAATATTTGAGAAAATATGCACACAAGTGATTAGGAACTGAGTTTTAAAAGTATGAGTTGTACAATCTTTTAGAAATAGAGATTAATAACCTTGAACTCTGCAGAGAGAAATCTTTTCATAGTAAAAAGTCTGTTCAAGCAGCAGTCAGTGTAAAATGATCCAGTGACAAAGAACTAAGCTAAAAAGTGAAACTAAAAATGAGATGCCAAACATGTAATAGGGACTGTTAACAATTCCTATTGCATGCCTCAGCCAGAAGCTACAGCATTAATACAGGACTCACTCTGATTCTGTGACCTGGGCTACACAGGCTAAACAAGATCGTTTTAACAATCCCTTATGACCTCAAAGTTCATGAACATAAATCTTTCAGCTTTGGATCTTATTCTACCACTTTGGAGAAGTGATTCATGAACTTCCAGGTGTTCAAGAATTTTCTTCTTTTAGTCACTGCTATGTGAACAGAGTTTCCTATATCCTGGATGGTGTCTCCCTCAAAATTCGAGACAACCAGAGGCTGTAAAATCCTGAGCTTTAACACCACAAAAATTCAGATTAGAAAACCTCCACGAAATAATAAAATCCCCTCATTCTCTATACTTTTTGAGGAAGCCTGTTTTGACCCCTGAACTAACAAGAAGTTCATTAAATCCTGGAACCACTTAGACTGGGATATTTTTTTTGCATTTAAAATACCTGAACGCTAGTCCACAAAAAATGTTTGTGGTTGTGATGAAACTTTATCTCATACCTCCAGTTTCAGAGAAACCGATCTCTAGTTTTGGGTACTTTATGCTCCAGTCCCAGAGGAATTACATTCTCTTAGTGAAGATCTGCACAGAACCAATACACACAGAGTGACTCATGGTGTATTTAGATTAAACTGTTCCCTGTACTGTGTCTCTGCTGCTCCAGAGGGGAAAGCACCACACAGCCTGCACCAGCTCTGTGCTTACAGTCCATTGAAACTGAGACCAGTGGTAACATAAATAGAAAACTCTCGTGTAGTGGCAGTGACGCAGTCCTGCTGAAGTGACAGTCGTGCTGGAGTGACACAGTCCTGCTGAATCACCTGGAGCAAACAGCAGGTAATGGCTGTGCTTAACAAGGCGCCAGACCGTGACATCACCCATGTCTGACAGGGTGACAGGCAGCCCTGAGGCACCTCAGCCCCTCTGGGCCAGCAGCCCCACAAGGAAGACAGCCCATGGAGAAAAATTAACTCGACATTGAGTCGGGAAGTGTCTTTCTCAGCGGCTGTCTCAGTAAGACAGTGAAACGAAGTGAGGAAAGAATCACAGAATGGTTTGGGTTGGAAGAGGAGTTAAAGATCATGCACTTGCAACTCCCTGCCATAGGCAGCAACACCTTCCACTAGGCCAGGCTGCTCAGAACCCCATCCAGCCTGGTCTTGAACACTTCCAGGGATGGAGCAACAACAGGGACTCCTCTCGTTTGAGTTAGGTCCTCAACTTGTTGCTTAGAACCAGAAAATCTTATAGTCCTTCGTCATGCCAACCTGGAAATCACGTGACTGTAAATCACAAACCTTATCACTAGTCTTTAAAGGAGTCAGTGGTATCTCAGCCTTCAGCCCTGAGCCCCTCAACCCCTCAGCTCTCAGTTCCTCAACCCTGAGCTCCTCAGCCCAGAGCTCACCATCCTTCAGCACTTCATCCTTCCAACTCTCAACTCTCAGCACCTCAGCTCCCACCGCTCATCTTTCATCACACAATCCTGAGACCTCAACACCTCAGACCGGAGACGGTCAGCACCCGGCTCCTCCACTCCTCAGCGCCCGCAGTCCTCAGCGCCCTCTCACCAAAGCCCCGCCCCCGCCCGGCCCGCCGCACCTCCTGCCGTTCTGATTGGTCGGAGCTCTTCAGAGTGACAGGGAGAAAGCCAATCAAAACTCTCAGAGTCATGACGGGCGGGGAGGGTTCCCGTGTGTGGTGTCGGGCGCTCCCCCCAGGCCAGCCCCGAGGGGAGGGACCGGGCGGCGCTGAGGGCGGCAAGGCTCCGCTGTCCCGGGGGAAGGAGCCGCTGCCCGCCGGGAAGGAGCCGCCCTGTCCCCGCTGTGCCATGGAGGACGTGCTGCCCTCCGGCCTGCTGGAGATCTGTCTGCTGGTCGGTGCGCCCGGGGAGCGAGTGCGGGCGCTGCTCCAGGTAAGCCGGGTTCGGGCGGGCGGTGCCGGTGCGTGGGGTAGGGTTTGTCAGCGCATGGAGCTGAAATATCCCCGCAGAAAGTTGTTTTGACAGGCGAACGTCAGAAAAGTAGGGAGAGTTTGGTAGCGGTGTGAGGTAGCTGCACTTTTCCAGTAGGACTTTAGAGAGAGAATTCACTGTAGGTTTATATAAGCAGGAACAGCAAAACACTTAACGATGCGTATTCTTTACTGGGTGTTACTCCATGTCCTGTGTTCCGCTGGAGAGAAAAGCAAAAGAATAAAGGCTGGTAACTTGTATCCTCGAAAACACGAGATCTAAATCCCGGTGAGCTCAAGTGCTCTGAGTTTGGCGTAACCTGAACCACTTGGATACGGCTGGAGCCGATGGGTTGGTTACTGCTTTGACTATGTGGTTTATAATTTGTTTATAATTATTCACATGTGGGCTCACAATGACAGCTCTCCTGCTCCTGGTTCTGCTTGGTTCAAGTCTGCTGATGGGTTTGTTCCATACCTATGAGGTGCCCCGCAATGGGAAGAGCTGTGGTGCCAGCACGTGCAAAAACAGCCAAACAGCTCCCAGGGATCTCAATTGCTTTGCTTGAACTTGAATTTGATTGCGCTCTAATAGCATTAAATAAAGAAGTCTTTGTTGGGCTTGTTGCTTGTTCACTCTCTCAGGAGACAGATTTTGCTGAAGTCAGCTTCTTAAGTGATAACAGCCAGGCAGAGGTTCACATTCCAGGATCTCATTCATGTGTACTTTCAGAAGGGGAAAATAGTTCCTAAATGTCAGCACCAGACTTTTGAAATCAGTGTGTACGTGGTGTTTTATCAGAAGCATGAGAAGTGAACCAAAGGAAGGGGAATTTCTTATTCATTCCAGTTTGCTTAGTTTGATCTCACTGCTTTCTAAAAAAAACCCGTGGAACAACAAATAAGAAATTGGCTACAGAAAGCAGAACCCATTCTGATATTCCGATCACACTGCAGGTTCTGAATTATTTCTTTGCTCAAGATACAAAAAGGTATCAGAAAAGAAAGTAGTCCCTTCTTTTGTCAATATGAACTTCAGTAAAGTCCCTGCAAGCTGTTGCACCACAGGGATTTCAATCTGTCTTAGGGCAAACTTACAGATTTACTCCACCTCCTTTTCCTTCTGCGGCGCTGTCTACATGAGGAGAATGGAATATGTTTTATGGCTAATTTTAGTAAAAAGGAAAGACTTTCTTGACACAAGATAACATTCCAGTGGAAAGTAGTGGCTCTCTGATGATATTTACAGATGAAACAGTGGGTAAAAGTCCTGATAGTGCTTCAAATCTTGGTCTTTACAGTGTGTTGGTGCATTCTTAACTGTATTGAAAGACGAAGTGATAAAGCAAAGGAAGTTAGTGGGACTATGATATAATCCACCCCCAAAGTAAGAAAAGTTTTATATGACTGACCTGTTTTTGATGGAGACTCCAGGAAAAAAAGATATAGTTTTCCACTAAAGCTCATGAAACAGAAGTTTCTGGGCTGTTATCCATTGCTTATCCTTATTGCTAAAAAAATTGTCACTCTGAGATTTCAATTTGAAGAGATCAAAGGCTGTTATTTTCAGCTAGAGACTTCTTTTTTAGCACTGGAAATGTGTATTTTGTAAAAATGAAATGTACAGAAGTGATGCTTCTTTTTCTGAAGTTATCTACAGCTATAAAGCTGGGTTTTTATTTGTCAGGTGTGTGCAAGCTATCTGTGACATGTCTCAGATCTTCCTACAGGTTCCATCATTGGGTTCTGTATCTGCCCACCACAGTTAGTGGTACAGAGCCTGTCTCATGCTTTCTGGCTCTGCTGATGCAGACATAACCACCAAAATAATTTTTTTCTGCTTCTGTAATGCCTCCCTGGCTGAAAGAAATGAGGTGTGATCAGATTGAGCATCAGTCAGCAGTGCTCATTGCAGTGAAAAGCACCTGGACGAGCTCTAGAAGTGAATCCATGGGAACCTTGGGATGATCAACAAAGCCAAGTGCAAGGTGCTACACCTGAGTCAGGGCAATGCCTCCTATTAGTACAGACTGGGTGATGAGGGGATCAAGAGCAGCCCTGCCAAGAAGGACTTGGGAGTGCTGGTGGATGAGAGGTTGGACATGCCCTGGCCATGTGCACTTTCAGCCCAGAAAGCCAAACATATCCTGGGCAGAAAGCCAAGCATATCCTGGGCTGCATCCAAAGCAGTGTGGGCAGCAGGTGAGGGAGGGGATTCAGCCCCTCTGCTGTACCTGGAGAGCTGCATCCAGCTCTGGGGTCCTAAGCACAAGAAGGACCTGGGCCTCTTGGTATTGGGTCCAGAGGCGGGCCACAAAGATTATTAGATGAGCACCTCTCATATGAGGAAAGGCTGAGAGACTTGAGACTGTTCAACTTGGAGAAGAGAAAGCTCTGGAGTCATCTTATTGCAGCCTTTCAGTACCTGAAGGGGCTCCAAGAGAGTTGGAGAGGGACTTCTGACAAGGCCATGGAGTGATGGAACAGGGGGGAATGGCTTCAACTGACAGAGGGCAGAGTTAGATATTACAGAGAATTTTACTGTGAGTGGGGTGAGGCACTGGCACAGGTTGCTCAGGGAAGTTGTGGGTGCAAAGTGTTCAAGGTCAAATTGGGTGGGGCTTTGGGCAACTTGGTCTAGTGGAAGATGCCCCTGCCCGTGGCAGGAGGGTTCAAATGAGATGATAATTTAAGGTCCCTCCCAACCCAAGCCATTGTATGATTGAAAAGTAACTGTGTAGTGGCCTGCATCATCAGGACTGTGGCTCACAGGCAAAGGGAAGAGATTACTACTATTGTTGTTATAACTCAACACCCTTGAGTTCCCATCTGGAATACTGGAGGTATTCCACATTTGGGTACCTTTATACTGGAGAACTGCTGGCAAACAAGAGTGAGTCCAGAAGAAGCTGAGCTATCTGAGGGCTGGGGCATAAGGGGGGAAGTATCTCCTTCTTAAGGGACTTCTGAAACTTAACTGGGTGAAAGCCAATGCAACCAGACCAAGCATCAACTTTACCATTGCTTTGAGCAAAGAGTTGCATAAGAATCTGCAGAGATTGTCCTACAATTGTTTAGGTTGGAAGGGACCTTAAAGACCACACAGTTCCGACACCCTCACTGTGGGGCAGGGACACCTTCAACTAAACCAGATTTCTCAGACCTCCATCCAGCCTGACTCTGAACATTTCCAGAGATGGAGCATCCACAGCTTCTCTGGGCAACCTGTTCCAGTGCCTCACCACCCTCACAATAAAGAATTTCTTCCTAATATCTAATCTAAACCAAGCTACCCTCTGTTGGTTTAAAACTATTCCCTCTTCTATCACTACAACTTAATTGTCCTGCCCGATCTAATTTTTCTGAGGCTTCATACTTTCCCTGCCCAATTATTTGTTAAAGAAGCCAGTTCTTTCATGACTTTCAAAGTGAAATTAACTTCTTCAGTGAAGGGAAGAGGAGAATGAGGTCAAGGAAACAGCAGATAGCTGAGGTCATGCTCTGATTTGCGGTTTCAACACACTGCTCTTTGTGTCTGAATAATGCAGTCATTGTAAAAGTCTGTCTTGTATTGGTGTCCTTTACAGCACTGCTGTTACAGGAACACCGTCAGCAAATGGGGATGAAATAAAATCCCCCACTTCTGTTTATAAGAAGCTATGTATGATGCAAGGACATTTGGCAGTAAGAAGCTACAAAAGAGAAGTATTTCAAAGTGAAGAAGTAACAGTAGCAGCAGAAAAGATGAAATGTTTAAAGAATAGCAGAAACAAATTAATATAGTTCTGTTGCTGCCTATTCATTTATCCCTGAACTCAAGGAGTAAGAAGATGTGACTTTAGCCAAGACATTAATATGAGCTGACTTGAATGCTGGGGACTGAGTCACTGGGTCAGCAGCAGTGCTGACAGTGCTGTTCTGTGGGGAAAAAATGGTGTTTAATGCCCCTCTTGTAGTTCAAAACATCAAGGATGTGCCATTTCAGGAGCTGTTAGGCTGTTAGGCCATTAAATCTCTGGCTGCCATCCAGCACTTTGGAGCACAGAGTTGCCTTAGTGTAAGTCAGGGATTGCTCTGTCAAAGCAACTCTGTATGAAAACCTCAGCAGGGCAAATCTGCCAAGTTGAGATTGCTACTGTTGGAGTACGTCTGTGTTTTTCTTGCATAACAGCCTCAGGGCTGAGCCTTAATTCTTAATTTCCTCCTGAAATGTTTAGCTGCGTGTTAGTTTGAGGGTGATCATGGTGAATTTATCTATGTTTCCAGTTTCTTCACTGCCTTTGTCAGCTGCCAACTAAGGAAACGACACTTGGAAGTTCTTAGCATGGGAGGATGTGGCACACAGTACCCCCATTTGTGATGTGCTTTTTAAAGTCATTGCTATCTTTTGACTATCCCAGTGGATACTTACCTGAACCTTTCCTTTCCCCCTCAATTTATTTCTAGTTCAGGCTCTTTGTTCATTAAAAGTGTGTTTTTTCTTATTTTTAGAGAAGTAGTATTTTTAGAATACCCTGTTTATATAAATATGGTGTAGTTTATGGAATTTAAGATATCATAATTAATATATCATGAAGCATTCATTCCCATTTTTCCTATGATGCTCATATGTTGAAAAAAAAAACCTACTAGTAGACTTACCTTCTGGGATGTAAGTGCTGAGATTTCTGTCTCAAAATTTGGACAGTGGAAGATTGGCTTCAGAGCTTTCTATGTTGTAGCATTTAAAAAAAAATAAGGAAATACTGGTATGATGCCAGCACTGGTTCTCAAGCAGCATCTTGCGTCATGTCTGATAAAAGCAGCATGTGTGCTTCACCTCATCTGACTTTGAAGCTGTTTGCAAAAAGTTGAAAACGAAACAACTTTTTACCACAGTGGGGCTCGCCTTTCCTGTTTCCAAATATCCGTTGGTTAAACAAAGCTTTTATTTGTTTTTTTAACCTTGCAGGAAGAATTAGAATTGCAATGAAGTAATGGGAAATGCAGCTACTTTGCTCGACTATATGGTCAAGAATATAAAAAGTGCTCCCAAGTTCAAGGAAATCTCTCTGATCGCTTTCTCCGCAGGTTTTCATTGCAGGGCAGTGAGGGCTTTCAAGCCAGCTGTACTTTGCAAAGCTGCCCGTGAAAAATGTTGTAATTTCATACATGCTCTTGGGAATGCCTGTTCCACTCACTCGTCAGTATATGGAGGAATTCTCACGGCTTCATGTTTTACAGTGTCTTAAAGTTGTGGTTTTTGTAACAACGATTGTAGTTTTTAACTGTTCTTTGTTAATTGCCTTATAAAGTTAAGCGCTGTCTCATGAAAGCCTGTGTTTGTGTTGTTTGCATTTTTTTGGTCCATGTTGTTCTGAGTTAAAATGAAGCTCTTCCTGAAGTTGAACAAAGACTTATCTAAGAGGCTCAGCTGTTTTTTTTTTTATTTATTTGTTGCATGGTTTCTCCTATTCCCAGTGTTTATTTAAGTATAGCTTAAGTATATCTTGACACTGAAAAGGAGGAAATGTGGTATTTGATACTTGTTAGTTTCTTTTGGCAAAGGCATAATATTCATACAGTGCATTTTGAATTTTGAAGGATTTCTTGTCTGCTAAAAATGCCCATTCTCCTTGCATTAACGTGCATAAAACAAAAAATTTAAAGGATAAATTAATTATTTAGGAAGAAGAAAAAATGTATTCTAAACCCACAATTTTAGGGATAGGAAAAAACAGAGTTAAAAATAATTTTAAAAACCACATAGCAGGATGAGTGTTAACTTATTGTTTGTTTTGTTTGTTGTTTTTTTTCTATAGGGCACTCAAAGAAGACTCAAAAATCTTCCACCCCTTGATCCAGAAGTTCTTTCTATATTCGTGCCTCCATTTATCAGCAGAGATGATATTCAAGTGATTCATACTGGTAATAACTTGAATAAAAGCAAACGCCGATCCTTCCGAAAGAAAAAAGAGAGACCCAAGATTGAAAATATCAAGAGCCTCAATGGGGAGCAGAAAGCACCTGACACAGAAGATGTGACAGTTCCAAAGGACATTGATCTTATTGCTTTGCCACAGCTCTGCTTCCCAGGTACCTGAGGGTTCACACTCCTTGTTGAGAACTGTTTTAATGTATATATTTGTTGACCTATACTACAGCCCTTATTTTTTAGCCCTTGTTGGTAAATCTTGGTTTGAGTGAAGTGCACACATGCACACACTTGAAAAATTATTTTTCCCAAAAAAATTGCTGAGTACTCTCTCACTTTTCATTTGATATTTTGATATACCTGAAGTAGTGAATATTTCCTCCAGGTTTCTTAGGAGAAATTTTAATATGTGTACCTTTATTGCAGACCTTTTAAGTATCTTGGGGAAAAAAAAGTGAATGAAACCCATTTATTGTATTTTGTCACTGAAAATGCAGAGTAATTCCATTTTTGCTTCTTCAGTAATGTACAGCTTACAGCCTCTGTAACAATCTTTTGTAGCACGCTGGGATAGCTGCTGATAGGAGTTGATGGCAAAGAGGCAGGAAGAGTCTTTGTATGAGTTCCACAGAGATGTTTATTCCAGCCGCGCTCGTGGAGCGTTCAGTGACAAAGACAAGACTCAGGGAAAGGGTCCAGGGTTAAGTATGGGGTGGTTGGGGCAGAGAGAGCATCAGGGACCAACCATTGGGGGCAGGGGGCAATACACAGGTGGGGTTAGGGTATGGGATCAATGGGGAACAGGAGGGGAGGGACTGGGGGACAAGGGACAGTGGGTGAGCAGGGAAACAGAACTGGGGCACATCAGCACAACAGAACAGGGCTGTGAGAGAAGCCCCCTTCATCTCCCCAGCTTGGGGAATGCCCCTCAGGGTCCTTCCCTCCCAGGGGGCCCCCAGGGACCCCTGTGTGGCAGGCTCACCAGCCCCCACAACCTTTAGTTCAAGTGGACTGTATATTACATTTTAATCCCTTAAAAATGAAACATGTCTCTTGAAATGAAGTGGAAATGTGCAGTATTGGTCATGAATTGCCTTTCACACTTTTCAATTGCTTTTCAATTAAAATATGTAATTAAAAATATTGTTTAAATATGTAAATAAAAATATATCCCACCTTCATTTCAGGAGGACTTTATATAAGCTCTGAATCAAAAGAAGACCACATCCATTTCCTGGTCTTCACTGATGTCTGTGGTAACAGAACATATGGTGTTGTTGCACAGCACTACCAGTCTATGCAAGTATGTTATTTAACTCATTCTTCTATTAAAACATATTAAAACATAAACATACAAAAGCGAAACACTTTGAAAATAATGTGAGATTTAATTTATGAAATTAGTTAACAGGTGTGTTTTTATGTTAAAAGGAGTATAGGGCAAATCATATTTTTATATTACCATTTTACCTTGAAACACATTGCATTAGGAAAAATTGTTATGGATTTCATTTAGGGGATTTGGATATTTAGGAGCAGACTTTATCCCTTGGATGGTTTTTTTTGGTAAAGGTTGTTCTTTCCAAGCAATGAAAGATGTCCTTTCTAAATACATTTTGTGCTGAAATTCTTTTTAATACATACTGTTTAAGTCTTTTGGGCTGACATTTTTCTGAAGACCTAAAGGGAGATAGACATCCAAATCCCTTTGAAATTTAGAGGGAATTGGGTATCACATCTCTAAGGTTCTCAAGAAAATATCAGCCATAAATTCACGATTAACATAAAGACATTAATGTGCATTTTTCTTGCAGGATGGTTCCACCTCCTCGAATGGGCAGGGCCATTGGGAATCTGCACAGACTGGGAAGGTGCCTGTCTGTTTTGTACCCTTTGCCGTTTGTGTTATATCCAGATACCCATATTTTAATGCCCTCAAGGATTGTCTCTCTTGGTAAGATTTGCTTCCTTGTGTGTTTCTGCTGGAAATAACTGCAGGTTTCTAATACTGGAATTTGCTTGATGTGGTTGGGAGAGCTGCATGGTGCAGCAACTTAACATATTTATGTTAAGGTAGTGTGAGATGTGTGGGAGAGGAAATGAAGAAATGCTATGTCAATGTTGCCCAGACAGTAAGTGCAAATTCTGAATACCAAGGGAATTCATTATGAAGTTGTCTTCATTTTCTTTGGGGTTTTTGCTGATGTGTAGGGAACAGATTTTTCACAGATATTACTGGGTTTTTTTGAAGATGGTTAACTGTAATTTTGCTGCTCTTATGAAAATCACTTTCAAAGCACAAAAAGATTTTTATAATGCACCAAATAAATGTCATAAGAACATGAATATATGTATTAATAAGCAGTTAATGACACTTTAGGGAAATAATCCAAGACACTTGAGGAAGTGCAGTTGTTACTTGGCTGCTGTAGAACTAGGAGAGAAATTCTTAGGATACACTGGTTAGAAACAATCAAATAGTCTGCAGTGTGGATGACTGAAAAGGTAAGTGAACATGGATATATGTTGTTATTAAGTAACTTCACTTATTTCGAGGTTACTTTATTGTTACATTGTTAAGATCTATTTGCATCTAATATAGATTAAAATTTCTTCATATCAGGGAACCTAACTGTGTACACTGGACATTTCTGTGTGTCTTCACTTGCAAACCTGTTGTCCAAAGGTAGAAGAGGTTTTCTTCACTAAATTTCAGTCAAGCTTTCTGGAGTCAAATTTGAAGCCAGTTGCAGGTATTTGCTTCTTGTACATAAGCTGAAAGATGTTGAGGTTTTAGGTTGGACCTTGAGTCTTCCCCTTTGTTCTGCTGGTGCTTGTATCCTGAGCAGATGAGCAAGGGAGCACTCCCTGGATACCAGCTGAGGTGCATCAGAGCCCCAAACCTGGCTTCAGGTCAAATGAGGCCAGAGCACTGATTTCCCCACCCCATGCACCTCTTTTTCCCCGTGGATTTGGATTCTTGGAGCACTGACTGGCTTTCCCTGCTTTACATGAGGAGAGCTCTGGAGGAGCAAAGCGATGCCTTCCACTTGGGCATTTGAGACGTTGACTCAAAAAAGCTGTGAGATCAGAAATGAATCACTCTAGCAGCCCTTAAGGGCATGTACCTCTACTCTTGTCATTTTTAAAGCATTAGTAAGGAGATTTAGTGTGGACAAGGGACTTCAACGTGATGGAAACTCACTGTGCACAGGTGAAATCAAAATGTTCAGTCAAATAAAAAGCAAATATTTGTTTTCCTTTCTCTTTTCCTGCCCAGATCGCTTCTCCCCACTTCTTATATTTAAGTCAATTACATCAGCCCTTGGTATTGCAGGAACTGATTCATTGCTGCCTTTTATAAATCTCAAATCTCAAGTCAATGCTAATCTGCATATGGAACTTTTCCAGCTGTGGCTGCAGCTGTGGCTACTGTTTCCATCCAGCCTTTATAGTGAGATTCCTGCTGCTTTTATAGAGTGAGGCTCACCTCACACCAGCTTTCCACTGGGTGGGAAATAATAAGGATTCAGCTTCACAGTTACAGTATTCATCAGTTGTTTATGTAGAGTATTCATAAGTGAGTAATTTCTTCTTTGAAGTGAGGCATCTCTGAGCTAGGAGATGGATTTTAAAAGAGCTCACTAAGGGAGAAGTGGGAAAATCTTCAGGACAACCATGGAAAATTCCAGATGTTGTAAAAGTGTTTCTAGTTCTCCTATCTGTTTAGAGGAGACAGTAACCAGGCAGAGTTAACCCTCTAGAGCTGCTTCTGCCTCTGGGTGGGTATTTTAAACTTCATAATTATTTAAACATTATAATTAAACATCTCTGCCTTGATCAGATATAGAAGGATTTGGCACCTATTTAAAGCATTAACATCCAAAGCCAACTACCACATATGGCTTTTCTCTTTTGAGTCTGTACTGGTTTCTGAGGGAGTTCAGATTGATCAGTATCCTACCATCTGAGCTTAAAGTGATTTGTAAACATGTCAATACTTATAGGGAAGTTCAGCAGGACAATAACCTTCCATGTTAGTCTTGTGTGTTGTGCTGGTGTTTTAACAGGGGAATTTTTCACACAGCTGCAAAGCTCTTCTCCTTTTTGCTCCTGCATCTGTGAGGTGAGAGTGTGTGTAACTGGAAGGAGAGGCGGGGAAAGCCAGTGACAGAGTTGAATTTGATGTTGGCATTTCCCACTGTACTGGAAACTCAATGGATTTGGTTTCCATTAAATTTTATTCTGTAATTTTTTAAAAAATTCTTTTATCTTGATACTATTTAATGGATCATTTCAGAATGTCTGCTCTTCTGGTTTTGGTGTCTTGGTTTTTATTCGAAAAAGTATTTCACTGTGCCAGAGTACTCTAGGGTGGAGGGAAGGGAAGGGGTGGAGAGGTACAGGTTTTCCTAATTTAGGTTTTACTACTGAAATGTTTCCATGTGAAACAGCCGCTGGGGGTGTGGCTGTTCAAATGCAACATAAACAATTACAGCCAAGGCCTCTATGATATATTTTGAGCGTAGTTCCCTGTACAGCTAGAGATGCTCTGACTTTTTGTGACATTCCAAAGCATTGACATTGTATTTCTATAAACCAGAAAGGGAGTTGCTGTGTGTAATCAGGTAACCAGTGAGTTAAACAGCTAAATAAGTGTTTTCATTGCTTGAATGTACTCCAGTAGCAGTGCCTCTTAACAAATAATAACACCTTCAACAGCACACTTTTATCCTTGGTATGCTGCAGAGGTGTTTTGCAGGATTCTTTAACTGATTAATCATTTTCCAGTCAGGAGATTTGAAAGCACTTCCTGGTGGACCTCAAACCACCTATTTCTAGTGTGTAGCCCTTTCATTGTGAGAACTAGTGCAAGAATGCTGTTGTTCCTGAAGACCTGATGTTGAAGTAGCATCTAAAGGAGTTCTGCTTCCATTCAGGATGGGTTTTTTTGCAGCAAAAGGTTTCCTTTTCCTCCAGAATTCCGGGCATAGATTATTTTCTTCACTACCTAAGTGCACAGAATTGTCTGTAGGTGAGGTGGTACTGGTTTTCAGTCAGGACAGTCATGAAAGGTAATTTTTTTCATAAGTATTCCTGGATAAAATCCAGATTCCTAAACTTTTTCAAGTAGCACAGTAGAAATCACAACTGAAGACTAAACCAAGCTGAGATACACAGGCAGCATCGAGCTGTAAATCCATGTAGGTGCTTTGAACTGCAAGGGCATCTGCAAACTGTCACCACAGTAATGAAGGTCTTTGTATTCCATGTCATTAATTTTATAACTAATTTCCATATTGCTAGCACACAGCAAATCCAGAACATTTTGTGTGGAGTGTGTCTGCCTCTCTCCAAAGCAAGCAGATGTGTACTTAAACCGTTTCACAGCACAGTGGCTGTTGGATTATTCTACTATTTTTTGAAAAGGTTCCGTTTTAACTTGAGAGGTTTTGGCACTTTGCACATGTAGTATTACCTCAATCTGCTATACTGCATGAAAAGTGAAATATTCCTGGCAGTAATGTCCTGGATGAACTCCTGTCTTGGATGGATGAATTGGCTCCATTCAAACAGTAAATCTTCCAACCTGTGTATTGGGCCTTTCAGCTGCCTTGGGAAAAGGTGGGAGTGTGCAAATAGCTCCCAGCACTGAGGCAGTACAAAGGGCTTATTCTGAGCTGCTCTCTGAAACACCTGTCTGTGGACAGTTAATAGCAGTAATGAAAGGTTCATAAACTCCTTAGCTCTCCACTTGAGTGTTTCGGAGATTACTTCATTTATTTCTGCAGACGTTTGCAGTGCAGAGCTGTCAGCTGCTGTTAGGCTGCATTAATGGGCACCATGTCCTGATTAGGGAGCTCTTACTGTCCTCTCTGTACATCTGCTGCTTTCTCAGTCATGTTGTTTCTGATGTGACATTTACTGGATGTCTTGATAAGAGCTTTTTGTCTCAAAGGAAAAAAAAAGACAGGTCTGCTTACTCTGTTAGGCCAAATCTGAGACATTACTAAGTGTGACAGAGTATTTGTTTAAATTGATGGTTCTACTGTCTGGTTTTCTTTGATAATTCCTAAATTTCCATTTCTCTGCACCCCTGAAGAGCTGATGGACTTTTTTTGTATATATATATATAGGTATAACTGCCCAGGTCTTCAAAAAGAAATTTAGTGAATTTAAATATCTCATTTAAATGTGCAGTGATATATGTCAGAATATGTTTTTTTCTGGAATCTAAATGCCATACACAAATATGGTGTCCTGGATTCTTATATATCTCTTGACCTATTTAGTTGCTTTCTTCCTGAACAAGTAATCTTCTGCAGGAAACCAGTAAAACTTCAAACTGAAGTAAAACCTCCAGGGAGAAGACAACCATATTCAGTTCCTAGTTTCTGTATATATAGGTTTGCAGGCCTAGATTTCCTGTGACTTTTTTTGTAGGGGGGTTTACTATAAATGTGCAAGTGAATCTTCTGTTGAACAAGATTCCCTTTGTGATCACAAATTTAATCTAACTTGGTAATTGTTGCATTTCAGGAATGCTGTGGTGTATATGTTTAAATGTTTGAGAATTTATTTGGTGTATGATAAAAACCACGTGACCTTTGTTAAGGTAATAAGTTTTAAAACAAAAGCATTTGTCAGGCTTGCACGAATGTTTTTATTCTTTATGTGGGCAGGAAGGACAGCAAAGGGCAGTGTCCATACAGGCCTAAGCCTTATGCTAAATATGGCTCTTGCTTCCTCTGCAGTCAAGCCCAGGTCTACAACCTCTCTTTTCCTCTGGTGCTGTTTTCCATCTCAGAGCTGGTGTCTGATTGTTGGGGAGGGAGGAACACCAAGGCACTGTGTTGCAGCTGTGGGTTTCATTCCTCAAGCAGTCTCTATAAGACACCTGGAGTAGCTACACCTCACCATCTCACCTCACACAATTTGCTTTGGCCATCGAACCACTGTGCTGTGTCCTCTGATGGATATAATGCAGCAGTATTTTATGCATGGGAGTATGAAAAACCTCTCCTTCTGACACAGCAGCATCATTAAAATTTAATGAAGCTGCTCAAGTATCTAATCAATTAGAAATTAATTAGCTGAAATAATAGCTTCATTACTCCTAATAACTTTTTTCTAGATTATCAGCAGAAAGAGTTTTTTGTGTTTGCATGTTACTATTGATAAGTAATCTCCTATCATTTAATTTCAGCTTACTAGTGCAGCTACGACCTTTCAGGGATTTAGATGTCGAGGAGCATGTAAAAGAGTTTGCAGCAAAACTGTTTTTAATCCCCAGCCCGCCACCAGGACCACTCCACTTGGTAATTACTCCTCCCGAATTTCATCATCACTTTTACATTATTTCATATAAGATACTAAGATGGTGTTTTCAATAAACTGGATGACATTCATGACTGTCAGGTCAGAGATTGTACTTGCTGCTGTGAACTGATGTCAGTACCTGTGCTTTAAAAATCAAGTTCTGCACTGTTAGTGGAGAAGATAACAGTGTGACCAGGGTTCAGGCTGGAGTGCTGGCATACCAATCATATTCTTTAGTTTCCAATACTCCTCTGGGAAGGATTTGGCTTTTGCCAAGTATTTGTGGTCTGAGATGATGCCTGGGCAGGTCTGGGAGCAGCAGAACAGTGTGCAGTGGATGAAACATTCAGTTGGCTGCTGCCTGGAAAAGACCAAGCTGAGAGAGGAAACTCATCAACATTTGTATTCAGTGCTGTGTATTTGTTCCATTCTGACCCTTCCCAAGTCAAGCCAGGTGTCAGCTGGGTCAGTGATTTCAGCACACACTCTTATCTACTGCAGTGGCTTCTAGGGAAGCAGAGCTTCAGCCATGGACTTCTCCTTAGATGCTTTTCTTGACCCTGGGATGAGGGGTTAGGAGTGGAGGAAAAATAGCATAGCTAGAAAACTGTGAGTGATTGGCTAAACCAGCTGTGAGTGCTGAAATCTGCAGCACATGCAGGATCTGACCCCCAGAGATTTGAGCTGAAGGATCTGAAACACTGTGAGACCTTGTTCCTTTTGGCTAGTTTTATTTACTTAGCATGACAGCCCATGCTCATTTACTTTGTTCATATTTTTTCTATTTCCTATATGAATTTTATCAATAGATTTGATTTCCCAGTTGTATCTACAAATATAAATTCAATTACTTTGTTATTCTTAAAGCAAGTTTAATTATGTTAAAAGATGTTTTTAAAAAAAATTTACTGCCCAATCACCCTATGAGAGTGAGAAGAAACAAGTCCATATTAATCTTACAAACTAGTTATTATGTCTTTTAATAATTCCCCCTCTTTTTATTTCACTTTTCTGCAGCATGCAAATACCTGTCTTCTTGCTCTCAATTAATGTTAATATTTTGTAATTAGAGCTGAGATCCTGAATTAAATGTGCTGTGGGAACATTTTCATTAAGGAGTAAACTTAAACTATCTGTTATTACAGGTATTTCATTTGAAACCACTTCAAATAATAATTCCTTCACGAGAGGATCCAGACAGTCCAATTATTGACTTGGATCTCCATCTTCCATTGCTGTGTTTCAAGCCAGAGCAAGTGCTGCAGGTAAAACTAACTCATACTATAAAAGTTTTTAGAGATTGACAGTACTGGTAATTTTTAGCTTAGGAAAAAATCAAGATTTATTGATTTATTTTCTAAAGTAACCAAGAATTCAGTGTTACTTCTGAATATTAGAGATATGGCACAATAAATCATACTTCTTCTTAAGATATTTTGTTATTTATAGACCAAATTAGATTAAGGCATATTGCATTTCTTTGCCTGTTGTTTAGAAATAGGTGCTAAACTTCTTAAGAATATATTTTAAAATATAAATACCCAAGCCAATTTACAGATTTTATTTTGAATTTTCACTACATGCATTTCCACGAGATTTATAAGAACTTTTTTCATGTGTAAGAAAGGGGCCTGTAGGAAGGATTGATGACAGTTGGCACTCTCATACAAAGAAAATGTAAATGGTGTAGAAAGACAAGAAAATACAAAAGAATGTTTGAATTTTTTCAGTGCTTCACAGAATCTTACAATATTGGCTGGAGTGTCTTTTGGAGGTTTCCTGATGCAATTCCTTGCTCAAAGGCCACCTGTGGAGTTAAATTAGGTTGTTTAAGATTACCAGCATTATCTGAGCCACTTCCTCAAAGAAACTTCCTCAGTTCTGAGAGTTGGCAGTACTGCCTTATTTTTTTGGGCATGTTATGAATAAAAGTATCTCAAGTCCTAAATGGTCCTGTGCAGCTGGAGTGTCTTGAAATGGACATTATTTCATTTATAAACCTGTAAGTTAGCACCAGAAAATGAGAATTTGTGAGGCTGAGTCTCACAAGCAGATGAAATATTTGCATTTTTAGTGTGTTCTAGATACCTCTTTGCAAATACTTAACATTCTGGGTTTGTTTTCCAGATTATGACCTGTATTTTGACTGAGCAGAGAATTGTTTTCTTCTCTTCTGACTGGGCTCTGCTGACACTTGTTGCTGAATGCTTTATGTTGTACCTTCATCCTCTTCAGTGGCAGCACACTTTTGTGCCTATTCTGTCTCGGCAAATGCTGGATTTTGTGATGGCTCCAACATCTTTCCTCATGGGATGTCATGTTGATCATTTTGATGAAGTGAGCACGGTATGTTTTACACCATTACCACTCTTGATTTTTACTTGCAGTACCTTTGTCCCCTTCCATATTAGAGCATATTAGATTAGTAAGTGTTTATGTACTGAGATTAACATCTATTAAGGCAATTGCATTTATTTCTCTTTAATGTAATTGTTTCGTTATCCATACAATTCTCTACTAGTGGAAAAAAATTTAATCCTTTTCTGGTTTACCTCCTTGATGAAATTAATTGTCTGAGGAGTATGTAAATGAGAAGTAAATATTTTCACTATGTAAGTATATGTACAGTCATTCTATTTTCTTTTGTTAAAAGGAAGGTGAAGATTTAATTCTAATTAATATAGATAATGGAGATATTACACATTCAAACGTGGTTGAAGAGGAACTTGAGATTCCTGATGTTCCAGCACAAGCAGCAGAAACTTTCATAAAAAGGTGACAAGATCTTGAAGATGTGTTTATTTTAGTGCATAAGTCATGCTTGATGCTTCAGGTTTTTTATTTTGTATTATTCATTATTATTGCATTATTTCATTCATATAAACCCCACTGTATTTTAAAAATGCAAATTGAAAATTTCAATTAATTGGTATAGAAGTGTCTTTAAGTAGTCATAATCACCAAATTATTTTGTAACAACTGGAATGCTTGTTTCTTTTTTATTATTGATACAAGTTAGTCTGTACTTTACCATAAAGACTGAGTGCACTGTGATTTAATTGAGTGGGGCTCCCTGGAATCTTATTATCTTGTCAGCTCTTGTAGCTCAGTCTTGCACTTCTCTAGCTGTAAGACGCACAGGCCTAAACTACTTCTATTTTTTTTAAAGGAAAAAAAAAATGGTTGATGTTAGGATGTAAATTAATAGTTTTCTTCTGTGTAGAGTGGAGGGTCTGCAGCTGCACTTCGATCTGGAGCTCTACCATCTCCGAGCCAGCACAGACCTTGGTGAGCTCCAAAGCCGCAGAAGGGCTTGGCAGCAGAAACTGAACATGGATGTGCAGCAAACCATGTTGCAGTTAATTGTTAATATCTTCAGGTAAGTGGATGCAGTATTTTCTACTATAAGTGCATGTGGTACTGGTCAAGTACTTTAAGCATCTGTGAAAATATTCTCATTTTTTCTTACTTTATAGATATTTTGTAAACCTTAGGTTTTGTTAGGGATTATGAGGAGATTGTGTAGCCTACTGGAATATGAGTCACTGGTGTTTTGATGTACATATACATTGCTAGAACATCTTAGATAAAACTTTGATAAAATGTTGACCTTGTCTTTTGTATGAAGATTTCAGGAAGAGAAGTGCAGTCCTTGGAAAAGCTTAGGGCCCAGCAGGGATATCAGTCAAATTTTGGTCACTTTTGTTAGAGGAACCTGAATTCAAACTAGGACAGGGTAGAAGAGCTGAAAGCAGGAACAAGAGTTCAGAACACCTGTCAGTGTTTGGACTGAGAATGGATGAGATACCTGGAAAGTGCAACCAGAGAATGAGGCAAGGACAGGAGCTGTTGAAGTTCGAGGATAAAGTGTTGGCACAAGAAGGGACAACTGGGCCAGGAGCTGGACTCAATGATCCTTGTAGGTCCCCCTCCTATTCAGGGTATTCCATAATTCTTTGGTAAGAAATGTGGGGTATTGGGTGTGTTTGGGACTGGCATTTAAACAATGATGGGGCCTCTTGCTGGAGGTGGTTCCTCCCTTTGGAATAGCTACAGAGTTGCTCATAGAAATTCTCCTTAACACTTTCAGTCAGAAGGTTCTGGGTTAATGTACAGAGTCCACATGCCAGGTGTCATTGGATCAGTTTAAGGAGTGTTCCTACAAGTGCCTGGATCCTCCAAGAAGGAGAGTAGGAGCTGGGTGTGGGGAATAGAACAGCCTTTACAGATAGGTGGTTATGGAAACTGAAATGCATTTATTTCCTCAGTGGGATTTTGTGGATTTCAGTGTTTGGCAACAATAATTCCAAACAAAGATGAGGAGAAATGCATTTTTGCTCGTAACAGCTTGAACTCTTTAATGCACTAAACATTTGGCTCCAAAAAATGAACAGATGCTTTGCTCTCTAAGAGATAATATGTGTCACAAAGGGGTTGATTCTTCTTTTGCTTTCTTTCTATTTTCCTTCAAACTTTGTCTTTGTTCTTTTTTTCAGCCTTGTTTCTTCTATCTTCTAACTCTGCCAGCATCCAGGAGTGAAGGAAAGTAACTCTCTGATGCAGTTATGCTGCCAGTTGTTCTGTCTCCAGCAAATCATTGCAGTTATTTTGTGTGCATGGAGGTTCCATGTTTAAAGCAAACAGTGCTAAATTATATGGAATTATGTAGAACTATGTACTTTTATACTTTTTCCTGACCCCATATGGTTGCATAAACTGTTAATAAGATGTAATAATAAGAGTCCTGTTTTTCATGTGCCTGTTACAGATGCAGTGTGATGGGACAGTGTGAGATCAGGTCACATCTTTCAAATTGTTCATGATAGGTGCACTTGTCTTTTGTGCTCCAGTGGATTGTGTATGACTCAGGAACCTTGTATGTAAATGTAATTCCAGGATTGGAGCCTAAGTCATGATTTACATAGATTCTCTTTTGTGGTTTACTAAATCTCACAGAGTGTAAGTTTGTCAGCAGATAGTCGACCATACTTCTTCTAAGAATTTGAATTCTTTATCTATGATTCAGTAACTCAGACTTGCTCATGAGTTTGCCTTCTGAGACTGCAGCACATTGCTCTTTCATTTTCTGGTACTGCAGCATGTTTCTGGTAGTACCAGTGGGCTGCTGCTATTGCAAAAGTACAACTTGCTTACAAGTCTCAAAGCAGATTTACCTATTTATTTATTTTTGTCTCCAGGGAGGTAAAAGACCATCTAAATTATGAACACAGAGTGTTTAACAGCGAAGAATTTCTGAAAACAAGGGCAATTGGAGACCAGCCATTCTACAAAAAGGTAAATTCAGTGCTGTGATTATCTGTTATTAATAAATCTGTATTTTAGGATTAATACCAATACCTGGCAATTTAAAGGCAACAAAAGTAATGAATCCTACATGAGAAATAGCATTTGTTGGATAAAGCTTCCAATATGTGCAAACATTCTTAAAAACAGACTAAAAGGAAAAACTAAAAGGACTTATTAATATGTCTTCAGGAGAGAAATTGATTGGAAATCTTCTGACCAGGATTTCAGACGAATAGAAATAATTAAAATATTTTCACTAGCAGTTTCTAATGCTATAAATGAAATGGTGGCAATTTATGAATTGAAATTTAATATTAGTTTAAAACTCAAGTGTACATATTAAAGAAGAACTTTGAGCAGCTGACTCACTTAAATACCAAGTAGCAAAGTGGCAGGTTTGCTTTCAAATGAATCTTAAAAAAGAACACAATATGGAGTAGTTACTAGTGGTGTCTGGAATTATATTAAGAAAACTCAAAAAAACCCATTAGAAAGGACTAAAATTTGAAATCTCCTGGACATACAATTGCTAGCAAAATATGCCACCTACTGGAGGAACTCTGGAAACTGGGAATGCTGATGCTTTTGGAGAGGCTGTTTTACATTGTACATTGCAAGTGCATTAGTAATTAGAGGCTGTTTTACATTGTACATTGCAGTGCAAGTGCATTGTGTATTATTTATATAATACACATGTTGTATTGCCTCAGATCCCAGATTCCACCTTCTTTAACTGTGCAGTGATGAGAGATGGTGGCTTTCCCTCTTTTTAATTCACACCTGGCATTTTTTGTGGTGTCCTCTAGCCTAAAAGTAGCAATTTGACCTTTTAGAAGTTATTTCTGGATGACACCACAATAGTTACTTGAGCAGGGAATAGTTTTGGGAGTTACCAGAAGGAAAAATGATTCACTTGTCTTTTCAGTATGATGACATAATGTTAATTTAGAGAGCCCCAAAAATCTTGTTCCAAACCATAGACAGCATTTTCAGCACTTGGTTTCAGTAGAAAAGATAATACTAAATTGTAGCTCTTGTTTTGCTCAATATTTCTCATTTTTGTTTGGTTTCACCTCTTGGAGGGCAGTCTGAGATTATTGTTTGCCACTAAGCAAATATCATCAAAGTCCAGAAGGTAAATGGAAGCTTAATTAGTTTTCTGTTGAAGCTTTCAATCTTTTTATTTTTGTGATTGCTAATTGGGAAGGTCTCCATTTTGCATATGTAAAGGTAATTAAAAATGAGCAAAACATGCTAATAAAAATGTAAATTTATAAATGATCCACAGTTAACCCCTTTGTGTCTCACAGGTTTTAGAGACCTACATGTTTCACTCTTTCCTTAAAGCTCGTCTGAACAGAAAGATGGATTCTTTTGCTCGGCTTGATTTGAGTACCCAGTCTGAAGAGGACAGGTAGAGTTTTTTCATTTCTTATCCTGGTTTTGAATCTTCTGTTGGTATCAGTGATAAAAGTCCTTTTGGCTCTGTTGGTGTGAGATCAGGCCATCTATAAATATGATTATGATTAATTTTTAACTCAAGATTATTGTAAACGGGCTACATGAACAGAAGGCTGTTGAAATTGTAGGTTTAATACTATTATACAAAAAAGAAAAAAAAAAACAAGTAGTAATTTAGTGTGTATGTGTACTGAGTTCTGAAATGAATTATATGTTATTTTTATTTCTCTCAGGTTAGATTTGATGTTTCCCACCCCCAGAAGGCTGCCAATAGAGAAAATGGCTTCCAAGCGAATGAGTGCCGAGCGCAAGGCCAGCCGGCGCATGGTGATCAGCATGCCCAACCTGCAGGACATCAAACTGCCAGAGGGCCCCACCAGGAACTCCTCACTTCGAAAAGTAGAAACAGCTGTTGGTAAGGGAAGATTGTGATGGACAAATTACACTTCTGTTGTCTTTTGAAGTGACATCACTGAGTAATTGTCACAGAAACAGCATCAGCTGCTGGGAGGAAATGATGGGCTGGGTCACTTGGAGCTGGGGCCTGTCTGGGTTTCCCCTTGCTTGTGAAGTCACTCTGTAGCCTGCTCTAAGTTTTGCTGGACCACAAAAGAGTGATTGGTCCTGATGGGATTGATATTGGAGAATTGATTCCTGAGTCCTCACCTACCTTATGTCCAGTTCTCTACTACCTTATATTTAAACACAGGTTTAAGCTTACCACTGTTTAGAAATAACTACATGAGGGGTTTTTTTCTTTTTTTTTTTTCCTTTTACAGAATTGATGTTATCTGATTAGGGGATATTCTGATAATAAGGACAATGGACATAGAAAAGTATGTCCCTAGCATGGATGTAATCCTTCTTGTTTCTTGTAATTGCTTGTGTTGCTGTGATGGGGATTATATTCGTTGTTTGTAGTATTGCTGGTTGTGAACTTTTTTACACTTTTTTTGTGTAAACTGGTTGTGAACACATTTACACTTTCACTCCTTTCCCTGCTCAATGTACTCTCTTGGTGTTTGTTTCTAGCTGTGAGAATGCCCTCCAAATCCATCACCACGTTCAAAATCCCTGAAATTCACTTTCCTCTGATGTTCCAGTGTGTTCACTCCTACTACACAGACTTCTTCAACCACCTCAGCAAAGCTATCAGTACCTTACCCCCCGAGAACTCCGTGATGCTGGCAAGGTACTTCTACCTCCGAGGCCTTGTTAGCTTGATGCAAGGGAAACTACTAAATGCACTTTCTGACTTTCAGAACCTAGAAAAAACAGACTTAAGAATTTTCCCTACCGATCTTGTAAGAAAAATAGTGGAGACCTTGCCTCGCTCGGAGCGCTTGCAGGCAGACCGCAGACCTGAGCTCAAGAGGCTGATAAGTCGAGTGATGGAAAAACAAAGAGAAGTTCTGAAAGTAGATGACCATGTAAAAAATTTCGAATTGCCAAAAACACACATGCAGCTGGATGATTTTGTGAAGAGAATTCAGGAGTCTGGGATTGTCAGGGATATAGACACTATCCACCGGTTATTCGATGCCCTGACAGTAGGTGAGTATAAGATGGTTTTCCTTTTTGATTATTATTTAACCTTGTCACATGAAAAAGGGAGATTTGCTCAAACCCTTAGTGTTGATTGGTCTGTCAGTGCCCTGGGAAAGCTGAGCCCCTTGTGCCTGACCAGTCTGTCAGTGTTCCATTGTGGGCACCCTTCACTGTGCAGCTGCTGGATGGAGGGAGGTTCCACCGACTTGTCCAGGGTCACCTGCCAAACAGAGAGACCCCTCCTGGGTGTCCTTTACCTGCTTCCAGTGCCCTTGCAGGACTCACATTAACAGCTTAAAGAAGAAAACTCTTTATTAGTGAAATTGTCAGAAGTTAAAGTTCGAGAATTGCTAGTTGTAGTATCTGACTGTAAAAAATACTTTTAAAGCAATATGTTAATTCACATCAATATATGGACAAGCTCTAATCCCCAGTACGAGCTAGCTTGAGTTAATGATTCAGTGTGCCTAGAGTAGGTGATCCTATGGGGGAGAAGCCAGGTTCAGCCTGTTGACTGATCCCAGAATTTATATGGAGTCTTCTCTGACTTTTCCTCTTTCTTAACTCACTTTTATACAATTCCTTTATGTTTAGATGGAACTGGGGTGACGTTTGTCACATGTCTTACTCAGTGAGGGGTGGTTGTACCTTTGGGTATCTCAGGACAGTGCCTGGAATGTCTACAGTGCACAATAAAGAGGCACAATTTGACAGCTATTATCTTTTTAAACTTATCTTCCTGTGCAAATCTGTGTAATACTTTCTCACATTAAAGGGGTTTTAAAAAAATTTTAGGACAGCAGAAACAAATTGATCCTGAAACATTCAGAGATTTCTACAACTACTGGAAAGAAACTGAAGCAGAAGCTCAAGAGGTGAATCTGCCACCAGCAGTAATCGAGCATCTAGATAAAAATGAATGTGTCTACAAGTTATCCTGCTCAGTTAAAACCAACTATGGTGTGGGGAAAATAGCTCTGACCCAGAAGCGCTTGTTCCTGTTGACTGAAGGAGGCCGTCCTGGCTATGTCCCAATTGCTGCTTTCAGAGATATCGAGGTGAGCATCAGCTTCCTGTCCTCTGGTATGCCTGTGGATATAGGTTGTGTTCCATTCTCCAGAATGAGCTGGCTCTCAAGGTAAAATTTCAGTAAGGAGAGTAGGAAACACTGCTGAAGTCACTATATGAGTGATTAGGTAAAATTATGGGGATTTGGACCAAAAATTTCATGACTGAAAATCAAGAGGTTATCACCTCAGAGAAATGTGCAGAGTGCAGCACATAGGACATAGAGTAGAGAAGTTTAAGAAGAGGAGCATTAAATGTGCTTGTGTGACTGAGGTGTCAGTGGGTCAGCTTCTATCCACTGTGGAGCCAAGGCTGTATGATGATGTTTAAAGTTATTTTCATCAATCCAGCTCTGCTTAATAGTGTGTATGGACAACTGAAATAATTAGCTGTAACTAGAGAAAGCTGCCCTGTGGGCTGAGTGCTGAACTTTATCTGTTATTTTAACACATTCTCCTTGTTTTCTGTTTTCTGTATCTTTCCAGGATGTTAAGAGCACAACTGTAACTTTCCTTCTTTTGAGAATACCTACTCTGAGGATTAAAACATTATCTAAAAAAGAAGTCTTTGAAGCCAACCTTAAAACTGAGTGTGATCTCTGGTACCTGATAGTGAAAGAAATGTGGGCTGGAAAGAAAATGGCATATGATCACAAGGTATAAATATGGGAACTTGTAACCAAATAAATATGAAGAATGTGCTTTCTATCTCTGTTCTAAATAATTTGTGCACTAATCTTAGAATTTCATGGTGCTTCTCTCCCATGAAGAAAGATCCAGCTTAGAAATGGATATCCACCCTGTGTCTGCTGTATCTTTTCATATGGTTTTGTTTGCACATACTGTATCAAGGTTGTGCCAGATTGAAGTATTCCTGTAATGAAATAACACTGGCTTCTGGCTCCCTGCTCCAAGACCTGGCTTGGAACATGGGTCTGACAGCAAGTGGCAGGAATTATGCTGCAGGGCAGCAACTGGCTGGTGCTTGTGCTAAGCATGACACGTGTTGTGATTTTGAACTTGGTGTCTTGTAAGAATAATGAGCACTAAATTAATTACAGTAAGACTTCTGTCTTTAGGATCCACAGTATATCCAGCAAGCACTGACAAATGTTCTCCTGATGGATGCTGTGGTTGGTGCCCTGCAGTCCTCCAAAAGCATCTATGCAGCCTCTAAACTGTCTTATTTTGACAGGATGAAAAATGAAGGTCAGTCACAGCAACACTACAAAGCCTGCTGGTGTTGCATCATCTCTTTCTGCTCTTTCAGTGTGTATTCTCTTTTTCAAACTTGTTATATGTAGAAATACAAAAAGACATTAGCCTGATTGCACTTTCGCAAATGCAGTTTATTTCATAGTAAATAGAAAGTTCAGGATTTGTCTTTTCTTTTTTTCCCCCTTTATTTCCCCTCTTTTTTTTTGTTTGGTTTGGTTTTGGTTTTTGCTTCTGTCTCCATGCTTTTGCTTCTGTCTCCATTTTGAATGCTGTGTTTTTGTCTTGGTTTTTTAGACTCCTTGGGTGGTGAATGTCTCTGCTACCAGAATTCATACAAATGGTGTTTGGGCTCTTAGCTAAAGCTAGAGGGAAAGAAAAGTGAGAAATGTGCATAAATGATGTAGAATTGCTATCTCATAAGAATTGTAGTTCTACTTCAGGCTTAAATGTGCACTTCATAACCTTCTAAAAATCTATTTTAGGGCCTATGATGGTCCCCAAAACAACTTCAGAGACACTAAAGCACAAGATCAACCCCTCAGCTGGTGAGACATTTCCCCAGGCAATAGATGTCTTGCTTTATACTCCAGGTAAGGTGATGCATTGCTCTCTTTAGGTTAGCCCAGCTTTAATTAGCTTATAAAGCACATTGTCTAATAACACCTGGCATTATTATGCCTGCCTGATGTGTTCACATTCTGACATGGATTGGTTGTGTATTGAATACTAAACCAGAAAAATCATTTAAAAAGAGCAGTAATGTTGCATATTAAGATACTCCAAGGCATAGTTTCCACTGTATTAATTTGCCTTCCTCTGCGTTTGTGCCTTATCACTGACTTCAATTCTGTGTTAATGGGCAGATTTCTCATTAAAATTTCTGCCTCACTTACTGAGCAGGTTGGGTGGATGGATGATGCTCCCCCATTGATCAATATTCATTATTCTGTTTTTATGTTTCAGTTGAGTCCTGTGGGGTTGTTTGTTTGAACCACAGTGCAAGGAATAGTGTGGAGGGTGTTGGAGTCAGTGGTGCTTTTCTTTCTTCATAGTATGCTTCTAAGAGAGGCTCTAATGGAGTAGACAAGAGTGAGTTGTATTTCATAGGGCTTAAAAGCCTTCCTGAAATCCCAGTGAGCTCAGCTCTTAGTCATCAATGAAAGAGATTATCTCTGCTCCGAGTATCTTTGAAGTGTAAGATTAAATCATTGGGTGAACTCAATAAATAGATGGGAATGAGCACAAATTCATTGTGAGAACTGTGTCAGTCAATAACCGATGATGTAAATTCCAGAACACAGATGCATTTCATTACAAACCTGCTCTGCCTAATAATGGCTTTCCCACAGGTGTCCAAAAGTATTTTGTTTTCATTCACCTCTCTCATCTTCTCTGCTTTATTTCAAGGGCATCTTGACCCTTCAGACAGACTGGACGCTGCTCATCCGAAACTCTGGTGTGCTTTAAATGAGGGGAAGGTGGTGGTCTTTGATGCATCTACCTGGTCTATCCAACAACACTGCTTCAAAATGGGCCGCTCTAAACTGGTAAGACTGACAGAGGATCACAGTTCCTGCTTCAGCTGGGTGCTTTTGTTGCTGTAGTCTGACCCTGAATCACATCGTCCCTTAAAAGTTGTTGAGTTTGTTTGGGCTTCACTTACCCTGAAAAAATTGAGATTTTTGAGAAGGGGGAAAAGGAGGCTAAATGGATTACTAATAAAACAAATCAACTGGTGGGAAGTGATGGATTAGATTTGGGAGGGTCTGGTGTGTTCTTGGGGCAGGAAAGCAGGGTTGAAACACTGAGGAGAAAGAAGATAACCCAAAGAGAAGATGAGAAGGGGAATCCTAGGAATAGATAAAAATTCACTCATGCTGAAGAGCTGGAGACTGGGAAAAGGTGTAAGGAAACCAGGTAGATGCTATTGAAAGAGAGACAGAGCTCTAAAACTGTCTCAATCAGCAGATGCAAGAGAGTTGTTTGTGAAACACCACCTGAAAGAGTAAATCTCTCTGTGAAAGGGGAATGTGAACCAGGAGTGCAGTCTGAGTGAACACACAGTAGAGAGAACACACAGGAGAAGGGATTGGACATGTCACTTGTGTGAAAGATAAGATACAAAGCTGTGGGTGAGTGTGGGAGAGAGTCAGAAAGGGAGGGGTAAAGCTGATGGTGAAGAGCTGGGTGGAGGAAAGATGGAATTCAGAAGAGTCAGATATTGACCTAAAAGAAGACAAAAAAAGTTGGCAGCTGATGGGACTCTGGAGGGAGATAAATGAAGAGCCTGTGATTGAGGGGAAGGACATTCCAGAGGCAGTAGAGGAGACAGTATTTTCTTAAACACTCCTTTTAGCTGAAGTTGGAAGTGTGGATATATTGGGCAGTTAGGTTGGCTTCCAATCCAGAGGAAAGGAGTACACTAACCTCTGTGGTTCCTCTGATGCCCTCTGTAACTTTTACTTTGTTTGGGCCAGGAAGCACACCTTTAGTCAGTCCCTAAGATAAATTATTAATCTTGTTTACTGAAGGGTAAACTTTGCAAAGAGATCTGTCCTCTCATTGTTTATAGAGCAAAGGACAGAACACTGGAGAGCCAAGAGTTCATCTCCTACAGTGATCAGCAGCAAACTGCAGCATCTGAATACAGCATTTTCCATGTTACATTAAAGAGTGATTTTTCTTCTAGGCTTTATTTAACTTAGCTTTTTCTCCCCAGACTTGCATGGTCATGGTGGAACAGAGTCAAGTGTGGATTGGTTCTCAAGACTCCATTATTTATATAATCAACACCCACAGTATGGTTTGTAATAAGCAACTGAATGATCATCGCTCTGATGTTACAGACATCATTGTGGAGAAGAAGAATGGAACACCCAGGTATATCTAATTTGATTTTCCTAGATGTTGAAAGAATTTACTGTTTTAAATGGGAGGGTTTATCCTGATAATAAAGTCTTCATTTAGCTCATTTTTGTAGCTCCCATATTGTGTATCATCAACTAAGAATTCCTTTGTAAATAAAGAGCACTGTGTAGTTTGGAACAAAGAGGATAAAGGAATGCTCTTTTGGATGAGGATGAGAACAGCCAGGAATTGGTGAAGAATTGATACAAATGGAGTTTAAAGACTAGTTCACTTTTGCTTTGAGCACATCATCGACTAAATGTTTACAGCAAGCTTCTGGATTTTTCCTGCCTGTTCATAAAAGAAATAATACATTTATTGTTCTGTTGAGGCAAAATGCTTTTGATCTTCTGGTAGCACTGGGAAGAGTGTTGGCTGAAGGTCTTAACCTTCTGTCTTCCCACGGGAAAGGCAACTCCAAGGTCAATAGGTCTGCCAGTGGTGCAGCAGGTGTAACTGGGTTTCAGGAAGAATTTGTTTAAGTGTTGTTGGAACCTTCTGAAAAAGTTTTTCTCATTGTAAGATGACAAATGTTAAAGGTAAAAAGGAAAGGGATAGTCTAATTTGTTTTCTCAGGTGCAGTAACAAAGAAAAACAGTTTGAGATATTTTGTTCTAACTCGAGAGAAAATCCATCAGGAAATGTTGTTCAGAAGAATTATAGGGAATGTTTTGTTGTGCTCTACTCCTCATGCATGATGTAACATGTGCTGTCATTCACCGTGAGCTCTGAGTTAGCCTGAAGTGTTTCCAGTGATACAGAGTTTGTAAAGGATAATCTTGAATATAAACAAAAAATGAACTGTTTTATTGGTTCAGCATCAAAATAAATTGGTTATTTTGCAAGTAAGTCTCTTCTGTGTGTGATCTCTTTTCTGAACATGAATGCACACTATACTTCTTTATTTTTTTAATCTGTGCCAACAGTGAAGCCTATTCCAGCAGTTTAGATGGAATGGTGATTGCTTGGAACATCAGCACTCTGAAAGTGAATCGTGTCTTTCAGCTGCCCTGCCAAAATCTCACTTCTATGAAGCTTCATAATGACGAACTGTGGTGCTGTAAGTCCCTTCCTCAAATACTAATAATTTAAAAAATCATCTTCATATAAAGAAACAAGACAGTTGTTGGATGTTCCATTTTATTTTGCCTTTTTCTTCCATGTTTTGTAGACATGGAAGAAGTGGGCACCTCTGTTACTAACTCTGTATCTTTAATATTGAAGGTACCAGAAGTTGCATTCTTGTAGTGTCAACTCACGAGTTTCGACCGCGGATGAAAATTGAGCACCACCTGAAGGATTTGTGCTCCTCTTTTCTTGGCTTCCAGCTCTTTCCAGAGGTATTGCACTTATTCTCTTGATAGAGTTTAAAGGAGTCAGGACCATGTGGCATTACAAGCCCTGGTTATTGTGATACATTTAAGCACTGCTGACAGAAAATGTATCTTTCTATGCTTTAGAGAGATGAAGTGTGGGCATCTTACTCAGGGAGTAGTGATCTGTACATTTGGAACACCAAAGACCTTTCAAGCACACCTCAAAAGATTCATCTCCAGGATTGCTCTGAGATTACTTGTATGATAAGAGTTAAAAATCAGGTGAGAGACATTTGGGCTGGTTTTGCCTTTTGTGGATTTCTTTTCTGAAGTTTTGTTTGTTTGCAGCTGTCATGGGCTGTCATAAATTTCTCACTGGGTATGTGCATAAGTATGGGTTTGGAATGTTGATTCCTCTTTGAAATCAGAGAAGCTGAAGACTGTCCAACACAAATGGCTGTTGCAGGTGTACCCCAAAATGCATGGCAAGCCAAAACCCTCATCAGTAGTTAAATGTGTGGTGACATTAATTAGCCATTGACATTTCCAGGGAACTGCAGAAACTGAAAGTTTAGGTCCTTTGATATTTTATCTCAGGGCTCCTCAGACTAAGCCTTGAAAAAATGTTACCAGATAAACAAACAAATGCCAATTAATTGGCCTGTTTTTCTAGATGACCTTTTCCTTCATTAGTTACCACATTCCTAATTCAGGATGGACCAAAGGAGGCAATGGATTCCTACCTTGGCATCTTGTGTCCATGTCACTACTGGCCTCTGTGTACCTGCTTTTATGTGGTATCCATAGCTGTGCAAATGATTGCAGTTGTGCTACCACAGGGGCCCATTCAGGGGTACTTTGCAAATGAATAGCTAATGTATATCTACTGGGAAAGCAACTTTTGGAATCTTTTTCTCAGATTTTCCCTCCTTTCTTCCTCAAAAATGACTTTTTTTTAGTGGAATAGGGAAGTTTTCTCTGTATTCAGCCTCTGGTTAGACTTTCATACTAAAATGGAAAATCATTTTAGGATATTCTTCCCCAAGGCAGAAATAAATATATTTAATAACCTCTGTTTCAAGGAAGTGAGGATTGTTTGGAACCCCCAAGGCATCAGGCTGTCTTTTCTTCTACTGAAGAACTTTGTTCCTTTCTCTTCACTTCTTTAAGTAATTTATGAATAAATTAAACACTGCTGAGCCCAGTACTGGCCCTTGGGGGACACCACTAGTGACATGCTCCATCCAGACCCTGTGCCACCACTCACACTCCTGTTCCCTCTACACAGCAGTGAGGTATGGACAGTGAACTTGCAACCTGGTAAAGGCTGACAACAACATTGGTAGGGCTGTCAGTCACGGGTTTTAATTAAAAACAAGCCATTGTTTTTCTTTAAGACACTGGAGAGAAATCCAGCTGCATTCTGTGTCTACCTGAAATAGGATGTGTTGTCTGGCTCTTTGGTCTATGTCTTTTATTACCTATTTTTTGACCCAGTCTCTGTGGCTCTGATTTCATTTTGAACTTGCTGGTGCCACAGTTCCCTGGAGAGCAGCAGGTTCATGAATTTCACTGCCAGCCCTGTACAGAGAAGTACTTTCTTCTCAGTGAAACTGAACTATTACTGGTTCCCACATGTCTGTGACTTCCTTAATTTCAGGATGGAACAGTGGTTGTACATTCAGCTTATCAGCACTTCTGTTAGTTTGTAAACTTTTTGTAAAGGCTTCTTTAGCTGCCTTCTCTCCAGCCTAAAGAGTCTTGGCTTTTCCATCTTCCCTGTGAGGGTGGTGAGGCCCTGGCACAGATTGCCCAGAGAAGCTGTGGCTACCCCATCCCATTCAGGGCCAGGTTGAATGGAGCTCTGAGCAACTTGGGATAGTGGAAGCTGTCCCTGACCATGGCAGGGGGTTGAAATGAGATCTTTAAAGTCCCCTTCAACCCAAAACCATTCTCTGCTCATTGCTCATGTGACAGCTGTTCCTTTCCTTGGCAGTTTTAGTTGCTCTTTCCTGGATTTTCTCTGCTCTTGCAGTGCACACAGGGCTAAGGGAGAGCAGCCTCGGTGCTGGCACAATTGGCAGCTGAACATTCCAGCATGGGGCACAGGGCATTTCCTGAACTGAGGGAACCAGAGGGGATCAGAGGCACCTACCAGGAGCCCTCAGCTCATGCCACAGCAGCTGAGGAGGGGGCCAGGAGCAACAGTGGCCAAGCCCCTTATTTATATTGATGAGGAATTTTTCAGTGTTTCCCTTTTCCAGTCAAGCATGAGAGAACCCTCACTGTACCAACGTGCCACATAAACCTCCTCAACTGTGTCCTGGACTGATAGTGAAAATGTCTGTGGGTTTGTTTTGTTCCCCCAGCTGTGGGTTGGCAGCAGTGCGAGGCTGCAGGGCAAGAGCAAAGGGAAGATCTACGTGATCAGTGCCGAGAAGAAGAGTGTGGAGAAGGAGCTGGTTGGCCACGCAGATGTGGTGCAGGCTCTGTGCTCAGCAGAGGACAGGTATGTCCTCAGTGGCTCTGGGAAGGAAGAAGGGAAGATTGCCATTTGGAAGGCCGGATAGCCAAACTATTCCAAGTGTAATTGCCTCCTCTGAGGAAAGGCAAAGACTTTGGGCTGTGTTTACTTCAGCATTTTGCATCTATTTCAACCACCTGCCAGTATTATTGTCTTGTATTTATTGTGTTTCCGTCCCTACGTTGTAGAAAATGGAAATTGAAACAAATCTCTCTCACACTTTGTCCTGCTCCTGCACATTTGGTAAAGGAACAGAAATGGGAGATGACAGGTCACTGTCTTCAAACTGGACACAAGCTGGTGTGGGGGGTTGGGGTTACCTGACTGCCTGGGGCAGGTCGCATTGGGAACACCAGAGCCAGCTCAGTAATTCCATTCAGTAATTCTCTCTCAGCAGTGCAAGGTTGCTTAAAAACAGCCTGTAATAGGTGGAAGAGGGCACTGAAAGGAAAAAACCAAGTGCACTTGAACTTAGGGAGTTGTCACTGTGATTATCTTTCTGAGCTCGGAGCTGTAGCAGTGTCCTTTACCCTGGGTGGGATTTTTGGGGCTGTTTGGTTTAAAATGCAGGCACAGACAGGCTCTCCCAGACAGCCCTGAAAGCTCCTCCAGCTGAAACAAGGTAGCTTCAATGAATGTTTTAGTTTTTAAACGTTGTTTTTTTCTTTGAGAAAAGTGCACAGCACTTGGCATTTGGAACAGTTTGTGAAACTGATTATTTTTTATCTAAAGCATTAATTTATTTAATTCCTGTATATTATTTTTGCTTTTGGAAGCACCTCTCAGTCCCTGTGCATACCAGCCTCTGCCCCTCCTCCCTTCAGTTCCTGTTTCTGTGATCAGAGGAACAGCTGTTATTTTGGGCAGAACCTGCTTCATTTTTAAGTTCTGCACAGTCCTGAAACTCCTCCTCGATGCCTGGAGTGAGCACCAGGGGCTGCAGCCTGGAGGAGTCTCCAGAGCAGCATTCCCTGATTGGTGCCTGATGCACAGTGGTTTTTCCACTGGTGACATTTATCTACAAGTAAAACAATAAATCCATGCAGAATTATTTTATCTGCATCAGTGCAGAGTGGAAAGCAGTGTCTAGAAGGCTGTAAATAGAAGGACAAAATGGGCTGCTACTTTCCTTAATAAATATGAGTGTAGGGCTAAATAGAAGGGTATAAACAACTGGAAAATATTATGACTAGAAGTTTTATGACTCTGTATAATATTTCTGCTGATAAAAGTTTTTATCATATGATAACAGAAATTTTACTTTTTTAGCTTTTGTATCAATTTAAGAATATTAAACACTATATTGACATTCTGGCCTCTGTACTTTGTTCTTTTTCCTATGTAACTCTATACTGAAGAATGATGATTTTAGCAGACTTGCATCCTCTCTGCTGTAAAGAATAATTGCCTGGGGTTTTATCTCTGCATATTCTCCTTTCTGAAACAGCTTCTGCTGTAACATGTTCCCCTTTGAGTCCCATACCTGTGACTTTCAGGTTCCTTCTTTCCTCCCCTGGCTCTGGCTGCTTGGTGTAAGTGCCAGGAATTATTTGCTGAATTCAAAGACACACAAGGGCTGTTAATGAACTTCCCCTGGCTGCAGAGTTGAACCACTTGCAGCAACCTGCTGCCCACCTGTTGCTGCCTTCATTGATTTTTATTCCTGACAGACTTTTTAAACCTGCTTTTGCCTTCTCAGCTGGTTTGTAGGTGTCCACTGACCATCCCAGCTTTGCTCCAGGATTTCAGCTGTGGGAATGAACCTCCAGTCACAGCACTGTGAGGTTCTGTTCAGTTCTCAGTAGAGCTTCAGCTATTTCCTGTGAGCCCCTTGGTGATGGAAAAGCACAGGGTAAAAATCCTCAGAGCTCCTCTTTGCCCCACTGCCAGCTGAGAGCTTGCCAGGTGTAGTTGCCTCTGTGAGTCACTGTCTCCCAGCAAAGGGACAGAGGGAGCAGGAGCTGCCCCTGGCAGAGAAGGGAGGCTGTGAGTGACTGGGCTGAGCACAGCCCATCCCTCTCTGGTCCTGAGGCCACACAGCTGTTGGGACTGGTCAGCCTCTGTCTGAGACTCTGAGTCCAGCTTGTGCTGCCATCCCCTTCTTCTTTCCCTCAAGGAAATGTTGCCTGTTTCTTGGAAATCTCAAGGCTAATGTTTGGTCAGTTCCTTTTTGCTATTGATTTTTTTTCCTGGTCTACTGACCTGAAAAACCTGAGGGAGGCAGAGAGACCTGCCAGGAGCCCCTGATGTTCCTGGTCCTATGGTCCAGTTTTCAGAAGTGCTGCATGGAGCAGGGAGTTGGACTCGATGATCTGTATGGGTCACTTCCAAACTGAGCTGTTCTGTGATTCTTTGATCAAACCAAGGGATGGCAGTGTCTGCTTCCAGAAATAACTTGTCTGTGGAGATGGCAGCTGCTTGGAAATTCAGGCTGTTGTGTGCTGGCTGTGATCTCCCCAGCAGGGCCATGCAGGTAAAGAGGAAACAGCCCCTTCTTCTGCCTCCCAGCCCCTGCTCATGGGCTGCTGGGGGCCTTCATGGGACCAGGCCCCATTTTCCTTCAGTTCCAGTTGAATTCTTTTGGAGGTAAATGGAACTAAACCCCATCCTCACCCCCTAATGTGCATTCCTTACTTGTCTGCATCCATTTCATCTGTAATCTGCCACTGTAATCTGCAGGTTTCCTCCTGGCATCCTGCTCCCCTCTCCATGGTGAGCTCCCCAGTGTCTTGGCACAGGTCCCCTGCTCTTGGAAGCAGTGGGTGACCCTGTCGCCACCCCAGGTGTCAGGACTGGGACAGTGCTGCACAAATGCACAAAATGCAACCACCAGCCCCCCGTGTCCCCAGGATTTGGGTCAATGTCCTGCTGGAACTTGTCTCTGGTCCTGCTGGATGGCTGTTCCTAGCCCCTTTGCCGGATGTGAAGGGCTGCCCAGCACATGAGACCCCAGTGTGAAGAGGTGTGGGATGTCACCTGGAAGAGGTGAAATCCCACAGGCACATCCCATGCACCCAGTGAGCTCTGTGTTCTAGGAGGGTTACACAGCCAGGCTGGCACTGCTGGGGGCTGGGTGCTACTGGGGAATCTGGGAGTGCACGAGGTCTCGGCTGGTGATGGACATGGGGACCATGTGCCAGTGGATGTGGGGACAATATGCCACCCCCCAGGGTAGGAGACACCCCGGCTGCTGCAAAGCCTGGAGAATCCAGGGACTGACCCCACTGGGGCAGACTGGGCTGGGGGAGGGATGATACTGGTTTGTTGGTTGTTCTTGATCCAGGCTGGGAAGTGGAGGCAGTGCTGGAGCAGCTCCTCTCCAGGCTGTTCAGGACCACTCCAAGGCCACTGTGAGTTATTCTGTAACGAACAACAGCTCCACTGTCCTCACCCCCAGCACAGCATCCTCTGGCCAGCCCAGACCTAGCACCCTGCTCCCAGCCTAGGCAGGAACCTGCTTCTCTTGGACACGGATCACAGAGTCCCACTCCCAGGGCCAGGGATGAGTCACATCCCTTGAGAGGAGCAGGAGCATCACCCTAAAGGCACAACAGCATCCAAGAGATTCCTGCTTCTTTCTCTCTCCAGGCCTCATCCTGCTGTGATGCTGGAAGGCATCAACAAGGCTTCCCCTTCTCCCATGCTGTTGCGGCCCTTACAGTAGCCCTGACTTTACAACCATATTATAAAAGATACCCTAAGGAGAGAGAGCTCAAGAGCAAGTTGTCCTTGTACGTGCTAATTAAGAAAAACAGCGTAAAGAAACTGCATGTTATGCCTGAGAAACTAAAGCTACAGACATTGTGGCACCGAAGCTGCTCCGATAATGAAATGTTATGGAATTCCATTCCTACTCCCCGCGCTAGAAATAACCTACCAATTATTAATCGTGTACTAATTGATTCTCATGTGTTAACCAATCTCTGTCTTTGTTACAAAGCTCCTATGCTTGGCAAAAGTGTATAAAAACTAAGCTAAAGTCATTAAAGATGGTCTTCGCTTTCCTTTCTGAAAAATCTGTGTTCTGTGTGTATCTTCTCAGCGGGAAGACCGCGGCACATGCTTGGCACAGGACCAGGGCCCCTGCACACATCACTGAGCCAGAAGACAGGGATGTAGGACAATCCCTGCCACTTAATCCCCCCTTCACTTTGGGCTCTCCAGCTACAGTCCCTCAAGGTGAGGATGATCCCAAGACTGCTGGGCAGAGTGGGGCCAGAGGGGAGTTTCTTGCCCTCATTACTTACTCATATAATTCATAAAAGCTACTAGGAAGTAACTCAACTCTATCCCACTCAAACCCAGCACAGCCCCTCTCTGGGTGTCCTGTAGGTATCAGGAGAGGCTCCTGCCACTGTGAGGGAGGTCTCCAATCTCCGTTCTGTGTTGGTGAAAAAGCAACTGCATAGGCTGGGCTGATGTCCAACTTACTGTGTTTTCACTTCTTCCTTAAGAGCATGTCCAGGGAAGTGAGTGGATGAGCTGTGTTTACCCAAAAGGGGAATTAGCTCAGGTGCCGGGGTGCTCACTTAGCTTGTCAGAGGTAGAGGTGCTGTGGCTGAATTCACCACTGTTTTTAAGGCCAAGGGCTGGGTAGTGCCCTTGGGTCACCACACCAGGGTAGGTGGGGGTGTTGATGTGTTGGAGAGTAGGAAGGCTCTGCAGGGGGATGTGGACAGACTGGCTGGATGGTGTGAGGCCAGCAGGATGAGGTTCATGAAGAACAAGCCCTCGGTCGTGGCCTCGTGTCCCAACAAAGCCCTGCAGTGCTGCAGGTTGGGGGCAGAGTGGCTGGAAAGCTGCCCAGCCAGAAAGGCCCTGGGGGTGCTGGCCCACAGCGGGCNTACAGGGATTTTATTTAACAATTAATGAGGGATAGAGAGAGAGAAAGGCATAGGAAAGAGTAGGGTGAGAAGGAAAGAGAGGGAAGATTGGGACTGGGTTGAGGTGGGGAAGAGATCAAACAGAAGAGAGTCCAAGACGCTTGGCTCCAGCAGCATCCTGTCTGTTCTTTGTCACCCTGCGCTCCTCTGCACGGGGCTCCTGGTGGTTCTTGTGGAGGTGAGGAACCCGGGGTCGTTCATGCAGGGTTAAC
>VZRF01010367.1:45696-65000 GCA_013396875.1 Vireo altiloquus | reverse complement strand
TCAAAAGTGAGTAAAACAGAATAAAAAAAGCAAGTCTGTGACGTCCTTCAGCCTTTGGTGTGGTACGAAGAAATATAGCCCAGCACCAATGAGAGCAAGGAGAAAAGAAGAGGGAAAACATTAGTAAAATCAATGGAACTACAATAGTGGTTAGAATTAGACAAAAACCACGATAAAAAAAAGAAAGCCTGTTACAACCAGAATTAATGGTGGCAAGATTAGAGGAAGATCTGGTGGTGTTGTCAGTACTTCCAGAGGAGGAGGGAGGACCAGCACATCCCATTCCTGTGTTCTTTACCGTGCACCGTCAGCACCGCCGTTGTCTTCTCCTCTCCGCACACACAGGAGTACTCCCCAGCATCCCTGAGCTCCACAGCGTGGATCAGCAGCTCTGCTGCAGCACCCTCCTGCCTCATTGCGTACTTTTCGCTCGCTTTGAGCACTTTGTGTTTCTTCCTCCACTCCACGGAGGCAGCCCTGGACAGCTCACACCGGAGAGTGGCTGTTCCTCCTTCTGTGGCTTCTTCGGCTGTCATCTCCTTCTGGAAGCGCACGGGCAGGGCTGAGGAGTTCAAAAGGAGCAGAATGTGTGACCACAGCAGCTACTCCAGTAACCAGTTTGTGTGGTCTGACAACCACAGGCAACAAGCAAAGCCTTTCCTAATCAAGAGGGATTAATGACTACTCTGAGAACCATAAAAGAGTGGCTTTGGGAAAGCTGGAAAACACCTCATTCATAAGTCAGAGGGAGTTTTTTAATGGTAGAGTGTCGCCCTGGTATTCAGCCTTCTGATTCTTTTTGCATTTTTGCTATGGAGTTTCTCACGCATTTCATATAAACAAAGTAGTGTTTCTCTAACTATCTCTCTTGTTTTCATTCCATTCCTGACAGAAGAGGTTTTTGATGGACTTCTACCTGAACCAGTGGAGTTGGAGAGTCACTATCCAATCCACGGGGTTCCACAAAATTGCATATAAGACAGGAAATTAAAGACTTCCCTCTCTTTTTCCTTTCACCTCACTACGTGTGTGCATGTGTTCTTTTCATGCTCTCTGGTGAGAGTCCATGGTACGAAGTAAAGAACCACATCAGTCTCAATTTCAGACCTGCATGACTGAGCCCTACCTTGGATATTGGCTGCTAGAATGGAAAATAAAGCCTAACCAGAGCATCTAAATTCTATGGCAATGCAAATTTTTACTGAGAAAGTTCATAAATGAACCTGTACCTCAGGCATAAATTTCACTTTTCTGTGGCAAAAAAGGCATCAATTTCACTTTTCCATGGCAGACCTTTAAAGGGTCCTTTCCAACCCAAACTATTCTATAATTTTACCCCAAATACTGGTCTAGCAGAGCTTGACCGCCAAATTATTCTGAAACACTGAAAACTGTATGAAAATATCTCACCAACAAATCTTCTCAACCTTAGGATTGTGATATGTTTACAATTAACATCACAAAAATGTGATTTTTCCATTCCTCAGCACCTACTGATGAACATGAGCATCAAAAAAAAAAAAATGAGTTAGCACCAAGATGAATATCTGCAATTTTTGCCATGAGCCTCCAACCTGTGCCTGATACTGACCAAAACATCCTTATGGAACTTATTCCCACGTCCAACCAGATATGGCTAAACTCATCAGAAGCAGGGCTGCACTTTCAAAGCTGACACTCTTATGCTGACACTTTATTACGTATTTCCTATTTTTTAATTTTTTTTTTTATTTTTACCATTCACTTTGAGCGCAGCCGTGGTTTCCTGCTCTCCGCAGGAGCATGTGTAATCTCCGGCATCTGCCAGGACTAAATCACGGATCACCAGCTCTGCCATCGTGCCCTGGCACCTCGTGGTGAACTTGTCACTTGTCCCCAGGGCTCTGTCTCCTTTCCTCCACTCCACAGTGGCTCCAGCTTTGCTCAGCTCACAGCAGAAAGTGGCCGTGCCGTTTTCCGTGCCTTCCACGTTCTTCAGCTCTTTCTTAAAGCGTGGAGGTAGGGCTGAAGGTCACAGGTGAAAGAGAGCACTTTAAAAATCGAGGAAATGCCGTGTCTTGACTGTTCCACTGGATTAAAAGACTTTAAAATGGTTTAGAATGTACAGAACCTGAGAGCAAAGGGTAATTTTCCCGACTTGTGCTTTGCAAGATGCCACTTTCAGCATCTCACTGTAACTTGGAAATCAGTGTTGATTTATGACAACTCTGAGAACCACAAAAGAACAGGTTTGGATAGCTGGAAAACACCTTATTCCTAAATCAGAGGCTGATTTTAAAGATATGAAACAGGCATGACATGGAGAACCACACCAGTCTCAACTCCTCAACTCTCATTGATTTGGAAACCTATAAAACTATAATAACTGGGAGGTGCGTTTAAAGGAATTTTAAGATATAAAACCAGAAAACTGATCCCAAGATTCCGAGGGGACTATGCACAGCTCTTTCTTAAAACCAGATTAAGAATTAAAATGAACACCATGTTTGAAATTAAAGTTTCATAACTTTTCAATTTCATCCAAGAAAAACAAGTGAAAACTCAGTGATACACCCTAAAGAAATGAATGAGTGAACATACTCCAGCGTGCTGTTTCTGACTTCAACAAGCTTTTCATTATCTGCTTCCAGATTCCATCAACGGGAAAGAGCAGGGACTGAAAAGACTGTAATGCTGTTTATCAGTCCCAAAGGAAAGGCTCTCAGTGGAAGACACTCCCAGTGGCTGGAACAGCTGCCATAACATTTTAAAATAACAAAAGGGCTCAAGAGCAGATTGTGATCCCACAGGAGTATCACAGATGACAACGCAGAAAATTCCTATTAACCCAGGTATTTTACCATGCACTGTCAGGGAAGCTGTGGTTGTCTTGTCCCCACACACACAGGTGTAATCTCCTGCATCTCCTTCCTCCAGGCTGTGGATTGTCAGCTCAGCAGTGGTGTCCTTCAGCCTCATTTTGTACTTCTCACTAGGTCTGAGCACCTCCTGCCCCCTCCTCCACTCCACCGGGGCAGGTTTGCTCAGCTCACACTGCAGAACAGCCGTCCCGTTTTCTGTGCCTTCCACATGGACAAGACCTCTTTTGAACAGTGCAGGCAGAGCTATGGGGTGTAATATAAACAGAGAGGACATCAAAACCATTAACCAGACCTCGGGGAACTCAGGACAGGGTCCTGTAGCCAATCCTTCACTGTTACAGGAAAATGAATCAGTCTGGAAAACTGCCTCTAATAGAAAACTACTACAGGATCCCACCGGGATAATTTCCACCATGACCTGCTTCTAACATCAATTTATTCATATTCACCACTTCATGGCTGATTCCAATACTCCTCTCTACCTATTTCATTCTCAAATCATCTATCGTGAACATTAATAACCTGAATTTTGATTAAAAGTCCTCATCCAGGGTGACAGGACTGCTGCCTGGGGATCTCTTCCTTTCCTAACATCATAATTTATACTTCTGGTTCAGAAAAAAAAAAAGCAGTAATATAGCTTCAGGTGCACCTTTAACCCAAATTTTCAAAGGATATAATGACACTAATATCAGGATTACAGGGTTTTTTTTAGCAGCATTCAACAAGTCATCTCATGATGTGCCACTAAAATAAAATGGAAGTGACTTGCATAGGGGTGAAAATGATAGGTCAAAAGAGGGGAGGAACAGAAATTCCTCCAGCTGGGAGAAAGAAGACAAAGAAAAAGTATGCAGAAAATATGGGAGAATAGTCTTGACTCCTCAATTTCCCCCTGCCCTTGGCAACTTTTTACCCATAAGAAGTATCTTAAATAAAAGCTGTTCTTTCACCTATGGGAGCTGTACATGAACTGCTCCTTCTGGAGGGAGAACCAGAGCTCATCACCATTCACCACGGCAGAGACAGGAATACAATTTCCACCACTGTTCCCTAAATCAGGGACCTGCAGGATAATTCCGTGGGGTGGGGATTTATTTAAACACCATTTCCTCAGCAGAATATTCCACAATCCTGCAAAAGAGGAGGGCAGTCACCCCTTCCTGAATGGAAAAACCTCTCACTGACTGAACTCAGCAGATTTGAAGAACTTTCCTTCAGGCTGAGCATGAAAATCCACTGATGTCAGGGAGACACAATGGCAAACCCCCTGAGAACAGTCTTGCTGCTGGAGGTCTGCTTGCTCCTGCTCCCTGAGAGGAGAAATTCTTACAACTTTTCTTTACTCTGAGACAAAGCCATCAATCCCAAACTGACAGACAGGGGGAGATGGGATGAAACAGCACCAGCAAACCAAGAAAATGCTGCAGAATCAAAACACCAAAGGAAGTGGGAAGGAAAGAGAGAAAAAGGATGTCCTTGAGGTACTGCTAGCCCAACAGGGAACGGCTTTTTTACCGTGGACTGTCAAGACAGCTGAGGTCTTCTGATCTCCACACACACAGGTGTACTCTCCTGTATCTTCCACCTCCAGATCTCGGATGAGCAGCTCTGCAGCTGCACCTTCCTGTCTCATCCTGTACTTCTCACTTGGTTTGAGTGCCTTGTCCCCTTTTTTCCACTCCACCGGGACGCCGACCTTGCTCAGCTCGCAGCGCAGAGTGGCTGTGGCACCGTCTGTGGCTTCCCTGTTCCTCAGCCCTTCCTTGAAAAATGCAGGCAAAGCTGAAGGACAGCAATAGCAGCAGTGAGATGCAGCGCTCCAAAGAGTTAAAATTATGTTTAAGTTTCCTTTTCCCCTCTTATCTTGAAGTGATTTATCAACACAAGACCAGAGATTCTCAAGGGTCTCCAGGAATCAGCATTGGGAAAGAAATGTCACAACCAGGAGAGGATTTAGTGCTTGTGGCAATCCATAAGAGTATTTTACACGTACTTAGAGTCACAGATCAATACAAATACAGGTAGAAACACCATTTTTTCCCCCCTGTGAAATTTCAATCAAAAGGAAGAAACACCAATTTGAAATTTCTGGAAAGAAAATGGTTTTCTTATATGACATTTTAGACCACAGCGGGAGGATGTTTGCTCTGTTTCCACATACTTAAGCAAACAAAGAGACATTTTACATTTAAAAAAAAAAATGAAACAGTGAGGTTTCATTTTAAATGTCAGTTTGAAATGAAATTGTTCATTTCAATACATGGTGGGAAAACAAGCATTTTCACCTGAACTGACATACCCTTTCAAAGATGTCAGGTTCAGTAAAAATCAAAGTTTTCCCTGAGAATGGTTGTCCTTTAGAAGTTCTGGGCTTGTTTTACACAGAACACCGACTGAATTCCATGACAACTGGGCTGTAAGCATAAAAGCACTTTTTTGTCTCAGGAATGGAGTACGGTCGTAAGATTCCATGGAATAATCTAACCTTTTGGAATTTTATGAAATCTTAAAACCTCTAAGACATAATCCCTTTGAAGCAACCCATTTTTGTCTTGAGTGTAACAGGGAGTCTAATAAAAGACCTTTCAAGGGAAAAGTAAAATGATGGCCCCTAATTAAAAGAGTGGCAGCGACCCTGGTTGCCTTACTCTGAGCTTGGACACTGAAATCCCAAATCCCCCTCATGCCACAAATTCCAGCTGCCCGGATACCAATGGATGCAACTCCACTGGCATCGGTGAGCTGTGGATAAAGGTCTGGGAGGAGGAGGAGATGAGAGTGTAACCAGGGGTCTGTCCAAAGGAACAGAGGAATCAGGGTAGCTACTTTCAGGATGTGCCTCGTTTTGTCTGTTTTACCATGAACTGTTAACACTGCCATGGTCTGCTGGTCTCCACACACACAGGAATAATTCCCGGCATCCGCAGCCTCTAGATTTTGGATTATAAGCTCAGCCGTGCCACCTTCCCTCTTCATTTTGTACTTGTCACTCGACTTGAGGGTCTTGAAGCCTTTCTTCCACTCCACGTTAGCAGCAGCCTTGTTCAGCTCACAGCGCAGGGAGACACTTTTACCCTCGGTGGCTTCTTTGTCCGTGAGTCCCTTGGTGAAAAGAGCAGGCAGGACTGCAGAGCAAACACGGACACAGCATCAACCCCAGCAAAGCCTGACCCACAGCCTAATCCCTCTCTTATCCCCCTGCAGCCACCAGACCTTCTTGGTCTCCTCTAGGATTTAGTTACTCCACAATTTTTCTCCAAAATCTAACACTTCAAAAGATAATTTTGTCTGATTTTTTTTCCTCTCCTCACGCTTCAAGCCTTTCTTTAAAATCAAGTCTATCTGCAAATGTAGTTGACAAGCCAACTACCCTTTGCTTTATACACCATAAAATTAGAGGCATAAAATTACGGGGCATATTTCAATAGGACACCCAGAGCACTTTGCTTCCCTTGAGAAAAGCAGGAGTTCTACAGAAGGGCCTGATTCATGGCACTGTCTGAATTTTTATAAATAAGAGTCCCTTAAAGCAGAGCAGTTGCAAACATGCTGTCAGTTTTCTGCAGAAATAAAATACTTGCTTGGGAGATATTAAGCCAAAATTGGTAAAAATGAGCTGGGAATAGTAAGAGCAAAAAGAGCCTATTTTTTATTAAGATTGTCCTTGCATAGCATCATACATTGATGAAAACCTCTTTTCCTCACAGAAGCAACAAGTGCCACAGTCTAAGTCACAAAAAATAAATATTATTCCCACTTTTAGGTCAGTTCCTGTGGGAAAGCTTCTAAAGAAGCAGCTATTCTGCACTAGGGAGGTTGTGTTGATTTGGGAACCTGTTCTCCACTTGCCATTTGACTAAAGCACCTTGGAATCACATCAAGAGGGCATCAAGTGAAAGGAGAAAAAGAGAGAAGGAAGAAAGGATAGGAAATTAATCAGCAGAAAGAAGGATAGGAAGTACACAGGGATCAGAGGAAGCAGAAGTAAGAGAGGAAGAGATCTTGGAATCACACAGGTTGACTTGGGAGACACGCTGGGAATTTCTTGTTTACCCTTTACTGCCAGAGCAGCTGTAGTCTGTCGGTCTCCACACACACAGCTGTAATCCCCAGCATCTGCCAAATCCAAATCCCGGATCGTCAGCTCCACAAAGGGACCTTCCTGCTCTATTTTGTACTTTTCACTTGGCTTGAGCACCATATTCTCCTTTCTCCACTCGACTGGGGCTGATTTGCTCAGTTTGCAGTGCAAAGTGACTGCTTCCCCCTCTGTAGCTTCCTTGTTCATCAGCTCTTCTTGGAAGAGGATAGGCAAGGCTGAAGGATGCAACACCAACAGAGAAGGAACCATCAGCAGAATGAAATGAACCTGACCATGTTACTGGGCTGCAGTGTGTACATTCAATCAAAAACGCTCTGTTTCTAGGTGGGCACAATTGAAAAAGGGGGCTGTTGGAACCCTGGAAGCTGAGAATTTTAAATTCTCTGTGCTGAAGGGCAGTGATCCACAAGAAAACATCACACTTGATCTGAGGCCTTGGAACAGGCTTCCAAAATTGAGTGACAACATTAAAATCACACGTGTGTAGTTTGAATAGAAGGTGTGGTGTCACAGGGTGAAAAACTTAAGATTTAGGGTTTCAGAATACAGTAATACATATAATTATATATGTGTCAAAATAGAAGTTTTAAAGTGTCGGCTAAATATTTCTTTATCACTTTCTTCTTCCTTCTTCTTCATGGGTTTGGATGGTGTCTTGCAATTAGATAAGAAAATCTGCACTGCTGAACTTAGGGGTTTGAGTATTAAGTTAAAAATAAAAATAATTTATGTGTCAACTCATTATAGGACAAATTGTCCTTGAAAAATCTTTGAATAACTAGAAAAATGCCATTATATAGCCTTGTTCCACCTCGTTACCAGGGCTCACAGCTCCTAAAACTGTAACATAAATAAAAACTAATAAACAACTGAGTCAGAACAAGAGAAAACTGCGTCTCCTGTGTTCCATCCCAGCTCAGACAGTGAGGGTAAGAGGCTGGAAAAGAAGACAAAACCCTGACAGGGGTAAAACCTCCTAGAGGAGAGAGAAATAATTTAAACAATACATAACATAGAGGTGCTGTCTCAAGGCAGAAAAAGCACAAGGGAATATTCTCTAACAAGATAACTCTGGCCCCACAGAGCCAAGAACATGGGACCTCTAAGAAACAACACTGACCAAGCTTTGGCTGACCAGGAAATGCTGCTAAATGTGCTAGATTTTAAGAGAAATGCTGGTAGGAATGTTACCATTCACTCTCAAAGCAGCCGTGGTCTCCTGCTCTCCACACACGCAGCTGTAGCTCCCAGCATCCGCCAGGTCTAGGTCTTGGATGACCAGCTCAACGAAACGCCCTTCCCGTCTCATTTTGTATTTCCCATTTGGCTCCAGCGCCTTCCCATCCTTCCTCCACTGGACGGGGCCGGCCGGCCGGCTCAGCTCGCACTGCAGCGTCGCCGTCCCGCTCTCCGTGGCCTCCTCGTTCCTCAGCTCTCGCTTGAAACGGACTGGCAGGGCTGGGAGATGCAGAATGAAAAGGGATTGCCACCCTAGACCCCGCTCAGAGGCTGGATCGTGATTTATTGTGTGCTTGCCTAAGCTTTACTCCAATGTCCTCACCCTTAAGCGCGCCCTGTCTTTTTTCATAGGTGGTAAAAGAAGTTCTCGATTAAATTGTTCTGCGGGAATCAACAAAGCCATGATCTTGGCTGAGATCATGCCTCAAGAGAGACAAACTCATTCTCATCATTAAACACCATGAACCCTCTGAGACAGAAAATCCTAAGGAATCTTAAGTTTCCATGCTAATTCAGGAAAACACGCATGCAGGACAGCATCCTTCACTCGAGGGAAGGTAAGAAGACAACACAACACACACACATATCCAACATGGAGTATAATAAAAGCTGATTGAGGGTGGAAATTTGGGATAGGAGTGACACAAGAAAGTGGATGGAAGAAAGCAGTGAAAGCAGGACATGAAGGAGGTTGTTGAGAAGGAAAGTACAGAGAGGAGGAGGGAAGAGGTGGACAAAAACATTCCAGAGTGCCACAGATTATTTCAGCCTCTTTACCATTCACTGACAAGGCTGCTGTGGTTTTTTGGTTCCCTGCTAGACACGAATAGTCTCCAGCATCCTTTGGCTCCAGGTCGTGGATCAGCAGCTCAGCCACAGTGCCCTCCTGCCTCATCTTGTACTTGTTACTCGCCCGCAGAAGAGTTTGGCCCTTCCTCCACTCCACGGGGGCCTCTGTGCCCAGCTGGCACCGTAGGGTGGCTGTCCCACCTTCCACAGCTTCCACGGGCTTCAGCTCTTCCTTGAAGAGCACGGACACAGCTGAGGAGTGAAGCATTCTCAGTTTACTTCAGGCGCGTCGTCACCACCTGGTGACCTCAAACAGGACCCGAAGCCAAACCAAATCCAAATTCTCTTGGCACACACAGCAGAGAAGCTCTGACCTACCTGCGCCTCCAGGACTCTGCTGGTATTTACAGTAGCAACCAGGGTTTTGGATCAAATAAAAAGAGAACAATTATTTCCCAATAATTAGAACACCAGAATAATTACCCTTCTGCTGCTCACATGCCATTGGTCACAGATGTGAAAAAAATTGCTGAGAGTGTAGGCAGAAAAATTGAATATTCTTTAAGAAAAAGTGTAGCTGAGGCCCTTCTTACGTCTTGGCTTAGAGCTTGGACAGTCACCTCTAACCAAAATATGAGGAATTTCACAGGGAAGAAAGGATATTTCGTTATCAGGTACCTTTGATTGATATGTTTTAGCAGGAAATTATCATCCCAGAAAACAAAGAACATAACGGACCCAGCCAGAGCTGCCTTGTGTTTGTGCTGATCCCTATTTTCCTGAACACTCTCTGCTGGTGTCCAGGGGTGGCAGGACCATGGCAAGAACAACAACAAATGGTCACAAGCAGGTGTCTCGTTCCTACCATGGATTTTGACTTGGGCTGTGGTCTGCTGGTCTCCAGTGTCACAGGTGTATCTTCCCGCATCTTCTGGCTCTGCATTATGAATCACCAGCTCTGCCACTGTCCCCTTCTGCTTCATTTCATATTTGGCACTTGCCTGGAGCGTGGCTTCTCCCTTCTTCCACACCACGGTGGCATCAGCTTTTGTGAGCTCGCAGCGCAAGGAGACTGATTTCCCTTCTTCCGTATCTGTGTTCTCCAGGGCTTGTTTAAAAAGGACAGGCACAGCTGGAACACAAAACAGGGGTTAGGACAAACCTTCTTGACCTGCTCTACGACCAGTGCCCCCATGAGAGCTGTCACCTCTTAAATCCAGGCCTTTGCCAAGTGAGCAGAGCAGCCCAAGATCCTCCCTTGGCTCTGGGGCATCAGTGTGATTCTGTTTGGGAGCAGGAATAAATCCCTCCCCCAGATGTCATCATCTCACTGTGGATTCCTAGGAATATGGGCGAAGTTTCTTTCATTTTTAATAAGGATGCTTTCAGAGTCCTCTGGGCATCATCACCTAATGAATTCCCTGCCCCTGCAGGGTTCAAACAACATTCATATTCCATATTTCTCCTGCTTACTGCTCCAGCACTTACTACTAAAGGCAGTGTATTTGTTTGAGGGCAGTGGAGAGTGGAGATGTCATCTAAGAGTCTTTGAAAGGATGTTCTGGGGAGTCTGCAGTCTACTCATCACTTGATCACCTTAAATTTCTCAGGGACTGGACATATGTTTTCACATCCTCAGGCTCCAGTACTACTGGTCACCACCTCTGACTCCAGGTTTTATCACAGTCACATAAAGCAGCTGATAGGGCAGGAACTACAGCACAGAGAAAATTAATCCTCTGCATTTCACTTAATTATTTTTCCCCAGTTACAGATTCAAAACCCAAGGCACAGAATATGAGCTCACACAAATGAAATACATACAAGTGCCTACAAGTGTGCAATATTACCTTTAAATTTTACCTATTAAAGATGGCACTGCCACAAAAAAAAAAAATGAAGTGTTACTTGATTATTTTTTTAATAGCTCTATTAAGCACTTGATTAAGTGTGGCAGTGTCTCAGATTGTACCCACCATTCACTTTGACCTGAGCAGTGGTTTTCAGTTCCCCAGCGCTGCAGGTGTAGTCCCCAGCATCTACAGATTTCACATCTCGAATTATGAGCTCTGCCACAGTCCCTTGCTGTTTGAATTCGTACTTCTCACTGGCATAGAGAACAGTGTCTCCCTTCATCCACTTCACTGGAGTACCAGGTTTGCTGAGCTCACAGGTCAGCTTGACTTGTTTTCCTTCTTTGGCTTCTTTGTTTTCAAGCTCTTGCTTGAAAAGGACTGGTGTTTCTGAAAGAAAGAACAACACAAGTGTTGAAGAAAACACAAGAGGGTTGGAAATGACTTTTCCCTTTTAGTATCAGACTTGGTTTTTGAGACAGAAAACCACAGGAATGGAGAAGCACTAGCAAAGAGTAAACAGATTCTGACATCTCACATCTGGCTGCCAGCAGTTCACAGCAGCAAAAAAAATTTGAGGCCAGATGCTTATTTTGTTTTTAACCACTGTCTGCACTGTTGAAGACACTGCTGCTCTTGCTGCTTTCATTATTGCAATCAGTGGCAGATGCTGCATTGCAATTAATGGCACAAACTGTGCTGCAGATGGGTGCTCAGAGCTGGACCACCAAAAAACATAAAACTCCACTGAGGTCAACTCACACTCAACACAAAGGAGACAGAGGAATGGCAAAGCACTTTCTGTCATGACCAGCAGCATTGATTTCTCATAACAAAATACCCCTACTATGGATTTTTTTTTTATCCAGCACAGACGCAGACTTAAAACCAGCACAGAGTAAACACAGAGAGGGAAGCACAGCTGAACGTGACAGGGTCCCTGTGGAGATTCCCCTGCAGGCTCTGTCACAGCCTGGGATTCAAGGCTTGAAGGTGAGCTAATGCAGGAAAGGCACTTTTGGGGGAAAAGATACCCAACTGAAATGTTCTGGTAAGGAAAAAAAGAAATTCTTCTTGAATTCTGCAGTCTTAAGAATATGCAAGTCAGCTGCTGATCCGTGATGCACTTAACCTGTGGCTGTTGGAGGACTTCAGCCTGTGATGCTGTTCCCCTTTTGCCTCTAGTTTGGAATGCTCAGTGTCACACGACTACTGAATTTCTATTTTCTATTTTTGCATTCTGCTCTTCTGGTGTGACCCTGATAGACAAAGGACAGTTCCAACAGTGGCATTTCTTGTAGACCTCCTTTTGACTTGACTCCTTGACCTGAATCCATGTGTTTAAATCCTGCATCCATCCACACCCTTCTCTGCGAGGGAAAAATGGGGCTGTTGTGGGAACATTGCAAACCTGGTTCTTTTCTAACTTTTAACCAGGATAATTTTTTAACCAGGTCCTGCTGGAATCAACACAGATCTTTGTTTTGTGTGTAATGTGTAGTGGGAAAATATCCTCATGCTACAGAAAGACAGAAAATGGGGAACATTAACCACCAGCTCTTCTTCATTGCACCATCAAGGTCTTCTTCTTGCACAGCCTCAGGCTGGTTCTTTGTGCTCTAGAAAAATCCTGTGAGCAGCTTGTCCTCCCACTCTGTGCTCTGAGGTTCAGGTTGACCATTCCAACAACTCAAATGCTCATTTTGTTCCCACTAACTTCCCTAATCCAGGTGCAGCTTCTGCTCAGTCCATCTCACGTGTGTGACACCAGCTGCACACAGGACATCCTCTGGTTTGGATAAACACAGTCTGTGCCTGTCAAAACCTCCCTGTACCTGCTCAGACCTGCCATGGGCAGGGATTTAACTCACAGAGTGATTTAACTCAGAGTCAGAGCTCCTCCTGAGCCTGGGGCTGGAACCCCAGTGGCTCGGGACAGTCAGGAGCAATGACAAGGTGACGGCTGGTGCACCTGGTTCTGACATGGATCAGACACAACTTGTACCTAACTGAGAGTTAAAAGACTCATCTAAGAGGAGAACATTTGCTTCAGCTCAGACAACAACCATTTAGATCACACGATCATAGAACTTTTTTGGGTTGGAAGGGTCCTTTAAAGCTCATCTCAGTCCAATCCCCCTGCCATGACCCAGGACATCTTCAACTCAACCAGGCTGCTCAGAGCCCCATCCAACCTGACCTTGAATGTTTCCAAGGATGGAGCACCCACCACCTCTCTGGGCAGCCTCCTATAGTGTTTTACCACCCTCGTTGTGAAAAACTTCTTCCTTACATCTAATTAAATCAACCCTCTTAGTTCAAACCATCTCTCCTTATCCTATCCAAGTATGAGAGCACCTCCTGCCTCTTGGAGCAAGAGCCCCTCTGGGCCTCAGCTCCTCAGGCCCAGAAACGAGTCAGAACATGGGAATTGAATTAAAAATCACTGTAGAAGCTGAGTCACACCAACATGAAATAGAAGTATAAACTTTAGTTTTCTGTAGAAATATATTTTAAGTGCTTTAAATACTGAGAAAGTGTATCAGTCAAGTTAAAAAGCCTTTAAAAATAATTTTTTAGTATAGCAGTGTTACCTTTCACAGAGTAGCCTGTCCTAGACGAAATATAAACATTGCTTCATTGCTGGCATTTTTTAGATAAGTTGTGTACCTAAACTGAAAGAACTGATTGAGACTATCTGCATAAATTTTATGTAGGATTTGTGTAAGAGTTATGACTATTTATGTAATTTAAAATTAAGTTAAATTTAATTAAAATTAAATATTAGGTTCTAAGAAGTAGAATTAGAATCGTGTTCTATCCTGATTGGTTAATTAGTAAATATAATGTATATCCCATATAAATATAATGTATATCCCACTGTGTTAGAAGTAGAAGAATAGGAATACTGCTGTTATGGGACTCATGCTGCTAAGGCTGCTTTGCTGCTGCTTTTGCTTGGACTTTTAAGCCCTTGGACTTTTATTCAGATGAATAAAACAACTTAAAACAGCACAGCAGCCTCTTCTCTCTCTATCGATGGTTTAAATCCCCGTCACCTACTGGACACCTGCTCTATGCTGCTCTGAATAAATCTGGGTTTGTTCTCTGAATAAATCGGGCTGCACAAAGCAGAGGCACAGACAAACGTGGTGCTGGGAGTTTCCTCCTTGGAGAGCTCCAGTGTTGCCTTTTTCTGGCCTTAAAATTAAAACTAATCCACGGTTTATGGGGAAAAGGGGTTTGTACTTTGGTATTTATTTCAGGATTTTTGGGTACAGCACTTCATCCAGGTGGAATGCCTAGAAAATGCATGTACACCAGAATACACACAATTATAGGCTTTGTATAATTAGCATATTTATCAAAGATTTCTTAATGAGAGGCTTGAGTGAACTTTTCATTTTGAGGAACCTTCTTGGATGGGCTTATTTTAGTTTACAAAAATATGTTTTGGAGAGGACTTTGGTGTCTGGGGCTCCCAGGATGTCTGGTCTCTTGGTTTAATGGCACAGTGAGTCTCAGCTGAGTTATCAGACTTGGAAAATTACAAGTATGTGGGCTAAAAGCACTAAGAATACATAAAACTATAAAGGAGTATGTAAGAGGGGTATGAAAGAAAAAGTAATAAATCATTCTGGTATCACCAAGAGGTGATCCATCCTTTCTGTGGATTATCTCTCAGCCTGGGTGGTTCTCCTACTGCTCTCTTTTGGGATTTGGAAAGAGATGATCTTTAATGTACCTTCTGGCACAAACCATTCTAGGATTTTGTGATTCTCAGGGACACTTTACTTTGTCAGAGCTAGAGCAAGGTCAGATGAAGGATTCTCCTGTTTCACATCCTCTCAGCTCTCTGGCTTCCGTTCTGGATGAGAACAGTCCAGATGTTCTGGACTTGATGAGAGCATCTCAGTGCACAACAAGAGGTCCCTTTTCAGTGTAGTTTTATGTTTTCATCGTTTCAGTTAATTACTCTGAGCTCGGTGTTAGCACCCAAACCATCTCTCCAGAAGTTCTTATCCTTGACAGTAGTAACTGCACCACTTTTGGCTGCTCCATCCTCACACTCACATCTGTCACTGTCTTTTCTTCTGCCCCAGGAATGACAAGTTTGGCCTCAAACCCTGACTGGTTGATGTTATATTTGGAAGAATTCCTAAGGCTCTTCCCATCTTTACACCACTTCTCAGGGCTGTCTGATCCGAAGGTGTCACAGTGAAGGCTCACATCCTCCTCCCCTCAGTAACTTCAATGCCAACCAGCTCCTTTGTGAAGGTGCAGGGCTTCTCCAGACTCACATAAAAATCATCTGAGATGGTTCAGAAGAGGTGTGGGTTCTCAGATCACAAGTAATCTGTGAGATTTGCACCCAGGATTGCTTGTATCAAAGATATAGGCCAGGGTTAGTAACAAATAACTTGGTGTTCATGGCTATAAAGCCCTCAGGAAATCACCAGTGATGTCATAAAGCATTGCTTAAATACCTAATGATATCTGGGAGAAACTGAGAAGAAAATATTCCTGCTGAAGAAAATAAATAATTAGCCGTTTGCAAATAAAACTTTTCATTTTCCCTCAGGAAAAAGAAATCTGTTAGCATTTCTGTAGCTTGGCAAAATTGGGCAAATTTTCAAATTTTGTTTAAAAGGAATGTTTTTTGAAATAAATCTGGTGATTCTGAAAAAAAATTAGATTAGGATCTGACACAGTGGAGATTGTGTGTTTTACATCTCTGGGCAACGAGAAATATTTATATTTCCAGTAAGGAAACAACTCCCTAATCCCACATTCTTGGGCTGCCTGGCATTCATTTTATTCCTTTGTTACCAGACACTGCAGTTTTAACTCAGTTTAACTTCTCCAGAGAAAACAACCCATTGTCAACAATGAATAGCAGGGAACACATGCAATGTTGCCTTTCAAACAACGAAAACTGAATTTAAAACTGACTTTTTTAAAAACATTTTTTTTTCACTGAATTAATTGATTTCTCCTCATGAATCATCACCTTATCAGCTTGAGAAAAATTGAACAAGGCATCCACTGTACCATCGCTGCATTATAACATTCCCATCTAAATCCAATAAACACTCCAAGAGCTGTCTAGGATTGCAAAGTGTTTGTTCTCCAGCTGTAATTTCATTCAGTAATTAACGCTACTCTTGCACATATACAGATGTACAATGATGGTGCTAAGTTTTTGGCATTTTTTGGTGGCTATTTTTTTCCGCCTACCCACATTAACCCCACTTATTTCTACTCATCATTTCCTCTCCTGCACTTGTGACGATTGATTTACCTTTAACAACCAAACTGGCAGATGTTTTCTTATCACCAGCTTCAAATGTAATGACCCCCGAGTCCTTCAGTGAGAGCTTTTTCAGTGTCAGCAGGTGATATCCACCAGGCTGGGACTGGATCTCGTTAAGTTCATTGGTATGGAGTGGGGTTTTATCCAAAAACCACTGCACTCTGCTACAGTCTACGGGAGAGATTCTGCACTTGAACGTGGCAGATTCTCCTTCTAACACAGTGACATCCTCCAGGTCTTCTGTTATTAGCACTTTCTGGCCTGAAAGGAACATAAATACATCAATTACTGCAATCTTCAGTTGCTGGCGTGAAAATCGACGCGGAAAACTCCCAAGATTTCCCCCGTGAGCATTTCAAGAAAAACACGTTCGTGATAGGGAAGACTGAAGCAGAATTCCCCTGATATTGACCACAAAACTCACTCACAGGAAGATAATATATCGAGGAAACACACCAAAATAGGGTGAAGACAACTTCAAAGCACCAAAAAACATAAAGCAGGACAAGTAGCCAGTACAATGCAAATCCAGGGTTATGAATTTTTTCCTGATGAAACTCCCTAGAAAGGTTGGAAGGATGAGTCTCTGGCAGCATTATTGGGCTCTAAATATGATCCCTCCCTTGACAACCTCCTTGATTTTCTATAGCAAAAATAACTTGGTTTCTGTGGGATAGGACCACTGAGCCCACACCTTCTTAGGGTTCAGTCCAAACATAAACACAGTGGGGAAGTGGAGAAAATGTCTGACTGCAGCTTTGGTAAAAAACCCCAAAACATCTGCCCTGAAAACATGCCTGTACAGATAGATACACCCCTAACTAAAAATAAATATATAACTATAAACACATATACAAAGATAAACCCCACTATAAATATGTATAAAATAAGGTTATCAGCGTATACAAAAATATCTCTAATCTTTCTCATACTTATAACACCAGCACAGGGACGTTTTACTTCAACATTGTGACAGAGAAGTGTTTTTTCCACTCAGAAAAGCTGGTGTTAAAAAGCTCAGAGTGAATCCAGACAGCTCAGAGCCTGAGGTTATGATGGGGGTTAAACAGATTTCTTTGCTTCTCAAAGAAGATCTTCTACTCTAACAGATGATAAAGGAAGAGTCTGACTTTATCCCTTTGTCTTTAATAAGTAACTACGATAATTAGGAAGTGAACACTGCTGCTGCACCTCCATCTGACTATTCTTGAATCATTTTTTCAGAGGGCAGAGTTAAAATAAAATTCTTTACTCTGAGGGTGGTGAGGCTCTGGCACAGGGTGCCCAGAGCAGCTGTGGCTGCCCCTGGATCCCTGGCAGTGCCCAAGGCCAGGCTGGACATTGGGGCTTGGAGCAGCCTGGCACAGTGGGAGGTGTCCCTGCTCATGGCAGGGGTGGCACTGGATGATCTTAAAATCCCCACAAACCCAACCCATTGCATGATTCTGTGGACCACTATTTATCCACCACCTTTTAGAAGCCACTGCTGGGAAGAGGCATCAAGGACATGGAGAAAAGCCTGGAGGCAGAACAGTTTTCCCCCATCCAACAGCACACACTGTGAATCACTTCCATTTTACAGCCACACAGGAACACCAAAATCTGTCCTCACATGAGCCTTTGGGGGGTTTAAATCACACCCAGAGTACTCCAGGTGTAAATTGCTTCAAACTGCTTGGCATGCCCAGGTCCACATTCCTGTATTTTTAGCCACGTGTTCCTGGCCATCATGAGAGAGACAGAACCAGAAACCAGTGGCTCTGCTGCCTTGCTGAAATACAGCTCTGCCTGTGCACGTTTGCCACGGCAGAAATGGGATGTGCAAACACATTTCTCTCATTCATACCTTGCACAGTTAGCTTGGCTCTGGACTGGGCATCCCCAATGTCACAACTGTAAGTGTCACTGTCACTTTTCTCCAAGTTCTTTATGGTCAGCTGGAGGACTTGTCCTCTCTGTGCCATCTCGTATTTCCTGCCAGCCCTGAGCTCAGCAATGCCTTTCCTCCACACCACACAGGATGCAGCTCTCTCACTCTGGCACTCAAAAACTGCAGTTCCGCTTTCATCGACTTTCAGGTCTGAGAGTTCCTTGACAAAATAATTAGGTTTTTCTGGAAGGAAAAAAAAAGAAATTAAAAAAAATAATGACAAAGACAGATTTGTTACCCAAACTAATCCTGAGCATCCAGAGTTGTCTTAGATCCTCTCTGCTCCAACTCAAAGAATTGTCAAATAAATAATCATAGAATCATTTATGCTGAAAAAGATCTTTAAGATCACCAATTATTAACTTAATTAAACCATGTCCTCAACAACCACATCTATACATCTTTTAAATCCCTCCAGTGTTGGTGACTCCACCACTTCCCTGGGCATCCTGCTCAAATGCCTGACCATCCTTTCAATGAAGAAACTTCTCATAACATATAATCTAAATCTTGAGGCCATTTCCTCCCATCCTATCTGATGGAATGCATCTAAGAAGATCACCAGGTCCCCTTCCCGTCACAGGACAGATCAGGTGAAATATCTCCAGGAAAGTTTAATGCCAAGGTCCAGGTATTGGTGAGGTCTCCACTTGCAGAAAGTTTTCATCACTCATATTCAAAATAGAATAATTCAAATTGCCAGTTCTAATTGGCTTGTTACACAGCCCATAAGATTGTTCAGTATCCACAAGGTGCTTTTTCACATCTTATTTAAGCTTTTAATCAATGTTTTTTTGAAAACTAAAAATTGATGCTGCCCAGGGAGATGGAGGAGAAGAACATCTCCCATGGTTGTAGATATTTATCTCAAACTCTGAGCCTGCCAGCCCCTCTGCACCCTTCGGCTGACCTTGCACGGTGATCCTGGCTGTTGTTTTGGAGGTCTCTGTCTCACAGGTGTATTCCCCACTGTCCTTGACCGTGGAGTCACGGATGGTGAGAATGGCCCTCGTTCCCTCTTGCTGCAGGTCGTATTTCTGGCTTTTCCGGATTGCTTTGCCATCCTTGTACCACCTGATGTTCACATCAGCTTTGGACAATACACAGCTCAGGCTGATGTCCTGCCCTGCTGGTGATGTTTTATCCTCCAGCTGTTTTGTAACCTCAGCAGGTTTTTCTGCAGAGATTAAAAAAAAAAAAAAAAAAGAAAAAA
>VZRF01010367.1:0-41831 GCA_013396875.1 Vireo altiloquus | reverse complement strand
TTTTTTTTTTTTTTTTTTTTTTTTTTTTTTTTTGAGAAATTTTTTGTTTTTTTCTGGGAGGATTTCTGCACCTTAGGAATGCTTAGGAAGAAAACATTGTCGCTGCACTCCTGACACCTGATTCTCACTGAAACCCCAGATACACTAAAATTAACAGGGATTGTTCAGACATCACCGTGTTATTGGAGATTTCTGCAGGGATAGGTCCCAAGGGACCAAGCCTGCCCATATTTTAACACCCCTTGAAATGCCACTGCCTACAACACTTACCCTGAACGCTGACCTTTGATTTGGCAACATCAGTGCCGATGTCACAGGTGTATAACCCCGCATCTGTCTTTTCAAGGTCATGGATAAGGAGGCACAGGGTCTTCCCAGACTGTATCTCCTCATATTTTTTGCTAGAAGTGATCTTCACACCATCCTTCTTCCAAACAGGTTTGACCTTCTCTTTGGAGACTTCACATTCCAGTTTGATCACTCCTCGCTCCTCACCAAAAACGTCATCCAAGGATTTCATGAAGACAGCAGGCTTCTCTGAAGTTTAAGAGGCAAAACGGAGAACAAACAGGATGTGTGAGACACCTTCAGTTGCTATCGAATATTTAGAGACATTAATAAACCCTTGGCAATATTGCTGATACCAATGCAGAACCTAAACCAATGTCACCCTCCAGCACTCCCAAGTCCTTCATCCTGCTCCAAATCCCTTTATCCTGCTCTCAATCCCTTCATCCCAAGATTGTGTTGACACGAGGGGCTGCCGTGACCCAGGTGCAGAACCTTGCACTGGCCTTGCTGAACCTCAAGAGGTTCACAGTCTCACTTCTCGAGTCTGTCCTTGTCTCTCTCTTGTATCTGCAGAACCTTGCACTGGCCTTGCATGTCACCTGCACCACTCAGCAAGGTGTCACCTGCACACTCACTGAGGGTGCCCAAGAACATGTTAAACCACAGAAACTCAGCTGTGTGACTGAACTTTAAGATGTATGAAAGACAGCAGGAAACTGTTTTCTCTTGGTCGATTGAGTCCAGCTCCAGAACTGATGTATTAAAAGTCTCAGAAACACAGAATATGCTGAGCGGGAAGGGGCCCACAAGGACCAGGAATCCAGCTCCTATCCCTGCACAATCCCACCCTGTGCCTGAGAGCATTGTCCAAACACTCCTGGAGCTCTGGCAGCCTTGGGACCATGACCATCCCCTGGGGAGCCTGGGCAGTGCCCAGCCACCCTCTGTGTGAAAAACTTTTTCCTGATATCCAGCCTAAACCTCCTGTGATTCAGGTCCAGCTGCTTCCTCAAGTCCTGTCACTGGCCACCAGAGTGAAGAGATCAGAACCTGCCCTTCCACTTCCCCTAACACGAAGGTGTTGAAGCTCACAGTGACGTCTCCCCTCAGTCTCTTGTTCCCCCAGCTGACCAGACCCAATGACCTCAGCCACTCCTCACAAGGCTTTCCCTCCAGACCCTTCACCATCCTTGTGGCCCATATTTAATACCTCAATGTTTTTTTATGGCCCCGTGGATTTAGTAAATAATGGCTCATTTGCATTCCTCATTTTCGTTCAGGAGTGTGATCTGGACCCACCTATCACCTTCAGCCGCACACTCTCCGACACCTTGTCTGACTTCATTGTCACTGTGCCAGCATCCTCAGGCTTCACCTGCTTCATGGTCAGCGTGTAGCACTTGCCAACGTTCTTGATATCATTGAAGTTGTTGGTGTAGAGGAGGGTGCCATTGAGGAACCACTCCACGTCCTCATCATCGTGGGACAGCTCGCAGGAGAACACAGCAGAACTGTCTTCCTCAATCTCCACGTCCTGCAGGTGCTTGAGGACCTCTACATTGCGAGCTGAGGGAAACACCATCACCACCATCATCATAAGTCAGTTGTTATCATAAACAATTTCATGGAGTTTATTAGATTATTTGCTCTGGTCTCCTGCACACCTTTGGTCACCATATTTCATTTACTTGGTTCTGTATTTGCTCCAACAGAAAAAAAATCCATTAAAAAGACTAATTAAAATTGTCTAGAACCCTCAGTTCTCTTTTTATATACAAATCAGTTTGGGAGTTTTGTTTGCTTGGTTTTTATTTAAAAATATGTCATTCTTTCTTGAATGATATTACAGTGACCCTAAGCATCCCTCCCAATCCCTGTGTGCTGGTCACTGCACACACAAACACACCTTAACTAAATTGTCCCTCATTTCCCGGGAAACTGTGACACAGAGGAGAGAGGAAGACAATGGTTTTGGCCACAAAGGCAAAGTACAAAGAGATTAAGCAACTTGATCAGGTTTAGGAAGCAACAGGATTTTGATTCTTTTCTTTCCCAGTCCATGGGCAGAGGTCTCTCTTTGCAGCTTCTCCGCTCATAGAGTGCTGTTCCTCAAGGATGAGATAACTCAGAAGAGGGTTTGGGAGTATTGCTTGATAATTTTATATATATATATATGTATTTGTTTGGATAGAAGGGAGTCACAGAACCATTTAGGTTGGAAAAGCCTTCTAAGATTGAGTCCAACCATTCCCCAGCACTGCCAAGGTCACCAGGAAACCACATCCCCAGGTGCCACATCCACACAGCTTTTAAACCCCGCCAGGGATGGTGACATCATCACTGCCCTGAGTAGCTCATTTCAGTGTTTGACAACACATTCAGTGAAGAACTTCTACAATGCCAAACTGCTACCAAGAGCTGCTCCCTGGACTTTTAGAAACGATTCTGTGGCTCAGCTCCAAGTCTTGCTGGAAGTGACACAGTGAACACCTTTTCTTACAGTGTCACCTGAGGGGAGGAACTGGCTAAAAACAGTTCCATGCCCAGACAAGGTAGAACATCACTATAAATAACAATTGTACTCGGATATAAAATAGCAGCTGTAAAATGTGTATACAGCAGATATTCAAATTTGTAGCAGATAGACAAGCTGACACAGCGGTTGGGAAATGAAAACCACAGCCAAGACCACCAGAATCAGAGGCCTTTAGCAGTTTAACATGAAGGATATTTTTAGTTAGAAGCAGCAGAGGTCTAATTCCTCCTGTGAAATGGACAGTAATGTGTCCTGACAAATGTTAATTTCTGCCTTACCCAGATGGTGCCCTCCCACATGCATTACCATCTTCGCTGCAAGAGATGGATTCCAGCGTCGTGGAACCAGCAGTTTGCTTGTGACTATTATGGTTTATAATTATATAAAATTAGAAGATAACTGTGGAAATCTACCTCTCCTCAGAAGGAGGAACCCGGAGTGAAACAGAATCATGAAGACCAGCACCAGGCCAGCCCTGATGCCACAAACCTCTCATACCTTCAACGCTCAGCGTGGCTTCGGTCTCAGCAATCCCAGCCCTGCACTTGTACACGCCGGCGTCCTCCGGCTTCACCTTCATGATCTTGAGCTCTGCTGAGAACTGCTCCCGCTTGATCCTGTACTTCTCCGAGGGCTCAATGAGCTCTTGGCCCTTGAACCACTTCACGTGCTTTGGGGAAGGCCTGAAGTCACAGGACAGGATGACCGAGTGCCGCTCCAGGACAGTCTTGTCCTCCAATTTCCTGGTGATCTGGATGTGGTAATCTGCAGAGCAGGGGTGGGAAAGAAGAATGGATCAGTCTAAAGAAGAAGGTTTTAATTTGTATTTCATGCCCATTAATTTCATGTATGACTTTCACAACTCTTCTGTGAATTACTCAGATCAAGTAATTACTCAGGCAAGTGTTGATGCCTTAGGTTTTAACTTTTATATTGTTCCCAGCCCTGCAGTGCCCAGTGTAACTCTGCAGTTCCCTGGAGCTCGTTCAGTGCTGTTCTCTCATGCTCACACTGACATAACAAAGCCTCTCCAGCTCGCTCTCCAAGGACACCCAGACCCTCCTGGGCCCAACAACTGCAAACCTTCATCTTGGCGAGAGGGGGGCAAGCTTGGGCAAATTCCATCCTTGCCTGGCTTCTGCTTGGGCAATTGATGCTGATATCAAAGTGGGAAGAACTCGGGAGCTGTCATTGTCCATTTTGGGATGCACTGAGGCAGGAGCCTCTGGAGCCCAGAGTGTGACCTCTGAAGGCCTTTCCAATCAATCCCTCCTTTATTCCTTTATTCCTGTCTGCTCTCTGTTTCTAGGGAGCCATTTAAGGCATCAGTGTCTCTAACAGAGCTCATGTGCTTTGAAGCTACAACCAGCACGATGATCTATAGGGAAAGACGATTTCTGTAAGATAATACTCTATCTTAACCACCAAATTCATGGCTCACTTCTGGCTCAAGGCTTGCTGAATTGCTCTCTAATTGAAGTTTTCATTAAAGTAAGAGCAAATTAAAGACAAAACAAGGACTTCAGGATGTGATTGGAGAGATTTACCACGGTGACAGCAGGAGATAAAAAGCCTTGAGGCTTTGTCCTAGATCAAGTCAACGACAAAATGAATTAAGTAAATGAGCTATCAAACTTGTCTAGTTCAGAAATGGGACAAAATAAACTCTCCTGGCAAATTTCATCTGTTTTGTCCTCCTTGGTAAAGTCAAGAGAATAAAAATAAACCAAAAACCAGTTTTAGCTTGATCGATTTGAACACCAGGGACACCAAAGCCATTTAATCAGATCCCTTCCTGAACTGGCTCAGTTCATACACCCAGCAGTGCTCCCAACAACTTGCAGCTGGGAACTGAACAGACATTCCAGGTACACACACATTTCCAAGAACCCAGTGGATCTTAGAGGGCATCTATAACAAATTACTTTCCAGGTACTGTGAGAGGGAAGATCTTTGTTCTGATTTGCATTCCACATATCAAATATCGCATTACCTCTGACGAGCAGGTTGGCTGTGGATTTGGATTTGCCAATGGAGAACTGGATGGTGCCTGTCATATCAACACTTGTTTTTATTATTGTCAGCCTGTGGATGGTGCCTTCCTGCTGCATGATGATGTTCCTGCCAGCCTGCAAGGCTGCTCCCTTCAGAAACCACTTGGCAGGTTTCACAGATGGAATGGATGTCTCGCATTCAAAATTGGCTTCTTCAGGCTCAGTCACGTCCTCATCACACAACTCTTTTACAATATTAATGGCTTGCTCTGGATGGAACAAGAGAGCAGGGATTTAGGAGTCATGAAAGCTTTTCCATTATCACTCATGTCATCTTTTCTGCACTTATGAACTCAAAAGGCCTTAAAATATCTTGTTTTCTGTATAAAAGCAAACAGATATTGCTGGTCACAGGCCAGAAAGTGAATCTGTATCTCTTGATTCCTAGTCCTAATTCTAAAGCAACCTTCCTATCCTGGTATCAAATAGAGGGCACTATAAAATGGGGAAAAAAGTTCATTGGAATGTAGATGTTGATAACAGGAGCTGCAACATTTATCTGAAAAACAGACTTTCTCCAAAACATTCAATAAACATCTCTGGAATGGGAATTTCCTAATTTTCCTTAGGAGAATAGGCCATATATTCATTTTTAAGGATGTTCCTGTGTGAAAAAAGATTCAACAACAATGGACTTAAGAATAAATAACATTAAATAAAAATCCTTTCTAAGTAGTATTGCCATTTACTTTGGAAACAAAAGTGAATCAGCCCATCCTCCTCCCACTGCATTCTAGGGGTGAGAAAAGAGGTTTTTTTACCTTCAACGAAGAAATTAGCACTGGTTTTGTCATCGAAGGCATCACACATGTAGGTGTCCTCATCTTCGTAGTCGGCGTCGTTGATGATGAGTTTTCTGTAGACATCCTCGCTCACTATTTCATATTTGTCACTGGGGTGAATTTCCACATCCTTTTTGAACCACCTGACCTTGGCGTTGGCTCGGGAAACTTGGCACTCCAGGACCCCTCGGTGCTTCCAAAGGGCAATCTTATCCCGCAAAGGCTTCACGATTTTTACTGGCAGCTCTACGAGAGAAAAAAAAAAAAACAATAAAAATGGAGTAATCAGTGTGATGCCTTAGGTTTTAACTTTTATATTGTTTCCAGCCCTGCAGTGCCCAGTGGAACTCTGCAGTTCCCTGGAGCTCGTTCAGTGCTGTTCTCTCATGCTCACACTGACATAACAAAGCCTCTCCAGCTCGCTCTCCAAGGACACCCAGACCCTCCTGGGCCCAACAACTGCAAACCTTCATCTTGGGGAGAGGGGGGCAAGCTTGGCCAAATTCCATCCTTGCCTGGCTTCTGCTTGGGCAATTGATGCTGATATCAAAGTGGGAAGAACTCGGGAGCTGTCATTGTCCATTTTGGGATGCACTGAGGCAGGAGCCTCTGGAGCCCAGAGTGTGACCTCTGAAGGCCTTTCCAATCAATCCCTCCTTTATTCCTTTATTCCTGTCTGGTCTCTGTTTCTAGGGAGCCATTTAAGGCATCAGTGCACTCCATAACAACTCATCAGCAATACTGCTCTTACGTTCAGTAATTTGCATGATGACAGGAATCCCCACTATGCTGAGCACTCAATTAACAAGTTTAATTAGCAAGAGCTAATTAAAGGGAAACTTTTCCTCCATATTTTACCACTGGAATGGCTTAACTGCAGAAGTAACAGGTGATTTCCTCAACACATCACAGTAGATCTGTGGCAAAGCCAGGGACTGATCTCCAGTTTCCTGAGCTCCTCAGCAGTGTGTTAATTCAAATGCCTTCCTTGTTTCTCCCATTATCATATTGTTTTAGTTAAACACACCCAAAAATGCTGCCTTCTGTTATAGCATGCACCAGAAAGTGAAAATGCAAGAAGTCAAGCTACAGCTTTTTGTCCCTCAAATTTCACACACAACTTGAAATGTCTAAAGGTACAAAACCAACCTCTTGAGAAAATTAACTACAAGTAAGCCAAAATAACCTCCCAGCTGATATTTATCAGGCAGCAAGGTTGGCAGTTTTTCTTTCCCTGAACACTGTAGGAGTTTTTTTTAACCTTCAACATTTAAAGTGAGGGAAGTGAATTGGTTTGTAACGTGAGAGAGCAGAGTTGGCACAAAAAGCAGAATTACCTTTTACAGTCAGCTGAGCACGAGATTCTGCCTTTTCTGCTACGAATTTGATCTCTGCTGCATCCTCGACGTGGACACGAGTGTAAGTCAGGGAGTAGGTCTTTCCTGGGGACAGACACAGGACAGCTCAGCATCCCCTGAGCAAAACCCTTTTTCCCAGCCTCCCATCCCAGCCCCTACTCCAACCCATCCCCATCCCAGAACAAAATCCCCCTTTTCCCTCCTACCATCCTGCCGCATTTTGATGTTGTCAGAAGTCTTCAGCTTGTTGTCGTTTTTGTACCACTGGGTTTCGACCTCATCGTGTGAGATCTCACAGATGAAAGATGCACTCTCGTATTCGTTCACTTCCACATCTTCCAGTGGTTTCACAATCTTGACATCTCGGGCTGCGAAATCACAAAGGCAAATATTTTTGGGGGGGTTCTCCATAAGTGAGTGTGGTACGTTTATTTTTTGCATAAATGCATGGAAAAAAAATGGGATTATTTTATTCTAGACCAGCCTTCCTTCCTGGCTAGTCTCTCTCTTCAACCCAGCAAATAGTTTTTATGCCTGAAGCTTATTTTATAGGTGCTGGAACTTCATACAGGTATTAATGAAAGAAATACCCATATTAATGAAAGAAAATCTGTCAAGAAAAACTAAACACAAGCCTACAATCTCTTAGGTCACTATAAACATGCCTCATTCATGCTTCTCTGCATGTTCTCCTCTATTTTATATAGGAGATATCTTTTTTCAGAGCCTCCTGAGTATAACCCTCTTTAACTCTGCACCTTGGCACTCCTTTTGTCAGAACTGATCTATTTATCTGTGCTACTGCAGCCTTTTCCCTTTCAAAGAGAAGGCCTTGATACACCTTGGATAAGCCTCAGGAGCAGAGCTGAAATGCAAGCAACAACCCATCCCAATCCCAAAGCCAAGGAGACAAGGGGGAGTTCAACAGAGCAATGGGACAGATGTTCATGAAGATCCTGCTGAACCCAAGTGGCCACATGAGGACAGCATCCAGTAAGCAATGAGAAAGATGCTCTGTCTTTCAATAAGAAAGAGCTGATCTGTTTTTCAAATGCACCCCTGGAAAATAACATCTGCCAGGGCACAGCAGAGCTGTCTGTTGTGATGCCTTAGGTTGTAGCTTTTATATTTTTCAAATCTTGTACTGTTAGTGTAGCTCTGAAGTTTTCTGTAGCTTGTTAAGTGCTGTTGTCTATGCTAAGATAGACATAACAAACCTCTGTAACTTGCTCTCTAAGGACACTTAGAACAAGAACTGTAAATCATCATCTCAGGAAGAGGAGGGCAAGCTTACGGGAAATCACATCATTGGCTGGGTTCTGCTTGGGGAATTGATGTTAATATAAAAGTGTGAAGAAGTCATGACTGATCGTTTATTTTGGGATTTACTGAGGCAGGACTCTGGAGCTCAAAGTGTGTACTTGAAGGCTTTTCAAACAAAAATACCACCTTTTTTCATTTACTCCTGTTTCTAGATAGCTGGATAAGGTATCAGTTGAGTAACTCGCCTTTATCTCAGAGCTTATCTCATGTGCTTCAGAGCCTGGTGACAAAACACACCTGGTGCTTCATCAGCTGCTCAGAGCAACACTTGGAGGGAGAAACTGCCTCGAGCATAAAGGAGAGGTGCAGGCAGAAATAATGACCCTTTCCTTAGCATTTACAATGCAAAAATTGGGGCACTTCTTGAGCTCATTCCCAAGTCCCTACTCAGGGAAAGTCCCCCTGAGACAATGGTGCCACTAAACCACATCATCATCAGCCACTGAATCCCTGCTTTGTGCCAGGCTGTCTGGTATTTCCTGACGTGACAATCCAGAAACACCACTCAGATTCCAGAGAACAGAAATCACTTATGAGAAAAGCAAAACTAAGTTAGGGCATCTTCCAAAAATACTGAAAGGATAGAGCAAGCACAGGGCAGCCTTTCCAGCACTTTCTCACCAGGAAGAAAAACTTGACCAAAATGAGCAATTGAGAAAAACAAACACTCCACAAAAGAATTTATGCTGTATAGCCAAAACTACCACAAGTAAATGTGTTTTCCTACTTCAGCCAAACATACCATGGACCTTTAGAGTAGCTGATGTCTTGTCTTCAGCTGCTTGACACGTGTAGGTTCCCTGGTCTTCGTATTCACACTTGTGAATAATGAGGCTTCTCTTATTTCCTTGGGAGATCATCCCAATGTTTTTACTTTGCCGGATCTCCTTCCCATCCTAGAAGAGGAAAAGGCCAAAGCAGATCACCCTCCACTCCTGAACATCTGCGGTGAGCAAAACAGACATTCAGATCTGTGCTTCATTCACCCTTCATGTCGGACTTAATGGAAAACTCTGTTTTAAGGAACGTGCGATGAAACTTCCTCACAGCGCAAAGATTTCAGGAACATGGGAAGGCTGAAGGACACACAGAAATTTTGGATGATCTCAGACACCTATTCGAAGGCTTAAAACACCACGCAGTGTTGGCAATGAGTCCTTTCAGACATAAATTGTTTTAAACTAAAAGAAAGTCAATTTAGACAGGAAATAAGGAAGAAGTTTTTCACAATAAGGGTCGCAAAACACTGGCACAGGTTGTCCAGAGAGGTGGCAGGTGCCCCATCCCTGGAAATATTCAAGGACAGGTTGGACAGGGCTCTGAGCAACCTGAACTGGCTGAAGATATCACTGATCATGGTAGGGGGTTTGAAATGAGAGGACCCTTTAAAGGTACATTGCAGCCCAAATTCCACCATGAAGAATTGCTGCAACCCCAAATTAGGGAAAGTACCAGCTGAGACCCAAGGAAGGTACATGAAATGCCAGAGCTGATCGCCAAAATGGCTGTTTAGGGAAAGGCAACTGGACTGTCACCGACAAAGGAAATTGAGGCTTCCCTTTAAATCACAATTCCCAAGAGGCTGTAAACCCTGGGTGAAAACTGCTTGGAGTGAAGTAAAGCACAAGACTGAAAATCTGTAATAGCAGTGTTCACCTTCTGTGCAAGAATAGAGAAGTTTAACTTTCAACCCAATATACAAACCCAGTAAATAAAAACCTGAAAGTGATAAACAGAGAGAGTAAATGAACATGACAACAAGAGAGCAATGCCAGGAGCTATGTTGCAAAGTCTCAGGCCCACATCCCCTGGAAGTGGAATTAAAGGCTCCCATTCCCTTCCAGAGAAGTCAGAAATTAAAATATCACAATCCATTCCATGCTGTACCTTGAACCACTTCACGTTGGCATTGGGTTTGGACAGCTCACACTCGAATGTGGCCTTGAGCTTCTGAGTTACATTGACATCTGCCAAAGGTTTGCTGATCCTCACAGGTAATTCTGGAAAGAGAAAGTCCAGTGAATGGGGAATGGGGTCGCACAAGCACTGATGGGTAGGCAGACCCTGGCTTTCATGATTACTAAAATTTGTATTGGTTTGGGCAATTTATCATTCCCTCCCCACTATATCACTGTTCCGTGGACAACGATGCCACAATGATCCCATTGGCATTAGAAGGAAATGTTATTGTGCTTTACATCCCTTCTAATCAGGTGGAAAATTTGTCACACTCTTAAGTTAGCTCTCCAGGTTGGGAGAAGACAACTGCATCCACCCCAAGCAGGGTCAGAGCCTTTTGTGGCTGTGTACCTGTCACAGTGAGCCTCCCCGATGAATTAATGCCTTCTGCTTTGAAGGAGATGAGTCCTGCATCTTCCAGAGCCACCGAGGAGAGGGTCAGGGAGTGCTTCTTGCCCTGGACATTGAAGCTGATGTTGGGTGCAGGTTTCAGCCGAACACCGTCCTTCTGCCAGGTCCCCTCCACGTCCTCGTGTGACACCTCCACCTCGAAGGTGACAGTCCCTTTCTCAGCCACCTGCAGGGGCTGAAGGCCTTTCACCAACTTGATCTGCCTCACTGGAAAACAACACGGAAAAGTTGGAGATCTCATACCAGCAGCTGTGAAATAGCCTTAGGCCTTCCAAATTCGACTATTTCCTATTCCTCACGCAGGTACCTGCCAATTAATGGGCATTTGACAATTAAACAAGCACTTTTAGAGGAAATTAAACCTGTCTATGACCACACTGCTAACATAGCTGCTATTTTTTAAATGGATGTTTTCAGCTGGGACAAACAGGTCAACCAAATATCACAGAAAACATCACTGGCCCCTTTTCCACCAAAGGCTATCAGTTTTTAGTAAAGGAAAGACAAAGAAGTCTGTGGCAATACTGTGCAGTTCTTCAATTAGGATTAAAAAAAAGGATGGAAGGAAAAAGCTGTAGTGGAAGGAAAAAGCCGTAGTAAAAGGAAAAATAAATACACAATATGGTGCAAAATGTGCTGACACCTCACAGGTTGGTGACCAAAGCATTCATGGTTTGGGTGGATATTACCTGTTCCTATGACAAGACATCCATGCCCTATCATCCAGTAAAATGGATTTACTGTTTAAACTTGTATCACCACTAGAAGTAATTAAATTGCCAATTAAAAAAAAACCCAAAACCATGATGGAGTCTCCAAGACCTCTACAGACAACCCGTTCAGTCATCTGACCTTTAAAAAGCCTTTTTGTCATATAATCTGGATCCTTTTCACTGCACCTGAAGTCCATTATTTCCTGGCATCATGGAAATTGTTCCCTTACACTTGGTAGTAGACTTCAAGTACCCAAAAGATGGTTTTCAAGTCCTTCCTCACCCATTATTTATGACCAGCCCAGCACCAGTTGGTGGCAAGGAATTTATGGACAAAACTAGACTGTCCTTAAGTCCTGTCTTTACCTACACTGTGACAACCATGACAAAAAGATGTTGGAAAAGGACAGGGCTATGCATGAGGCACCATTTGTTTACTCAAGCAGGCAACGCCCTCAGAGAGAAGATTTGCTTTTGTAGTTTTTCAGACCCTGGCTGAATAGAAAGAGACATTCTGAACGAGGTGGTTTTGCAGAGAAAAATCAGGGCAATGGATGGCCAAAGAGGGAATTTTTTTTTGCTGAAATGTCATACAAAGGAAAATCACAGAGCGTGTCAGGAAGTGAGAAAGAAAGTAAAGAGAAGAATCTTTTAGGAAGCGTAATGGTCAAAACTGGTGGGATGAGATGGAGGCAACAGGAACCAGCCAGACACTCTCTGCTCGCTGCCATTGCTTTCACCTCCTCTCGGTCATTCGACTGGTGGCCAAGCCCATGGCTGTGTCCCTGTGTCCCCATGATAATGCAGAGACCAGAATCCACCTCCAAACCCTACCCAGGGTATTTATAGAACTGAGGACTGCTGAACTCACTTTCCACATTGATCTTGGCTTGGGTCTTGTCATCAGGGCTCTCACAGCAGTAGAAGCCTCGGTCTGCAAAGGAGATGTCCTTGACCACCAAGGTGTGCTTTGTTCCCTCAGCTTTGATCTCGATTTTGTCGCTGGGCTTCAGCACGATGCTGTTCCTCATCCACTTCACCTCTGCAGGCTTGGTCAGCTCTATCTCCAAGGTCACTGTCTCCCTCTCTTCAACTGTTTTGGGCTCCAGCTTCTTCTTGAATGAGATTGAGGCCTCTGCAAGAGAGGAAATATTAGTAGGAATGCAGAGGATCCAGAACACAAGCTTTGAGAGAAAATTAAACCAGTGGCTCACGTATCTCCAAATCCAAAGGTTTCTGGGCACCCCTATTTATTGATGCCAAAGCAGAATTTCTCTGCTGCTAACATAATTAATTAGAGGTAAAGCCACATAAAACAACATGAAAGAACGGTCTGGGTTGGAAAGGACCTCAAAGATCACCTAATTCCAAGGTGATTCCAGGGGGAGGGCACCACTGCCAGCCTGTCAAAGGGGCACTGCCACCTCTTACCTCGGACTCTGAGGTTGGCTGTGCTTTCCACGCCCTCAGCACTGGCAGTGATTTCAGCTGCATCTTCCAGCGTCAGGTCAGTGATGGTGAGGCTGTGGTTGGTGTCCTTCTGCGAGATGATGTATTTCTTGCTGGGTTCAATCTTGGCACCGTTCCTGAGCCAGGTGACCACGGCGTCACTGGGGGAGACAGTGCACTTGAACACAGCCTCTTTTCCTTCCTCAGACACCACGCTGTTGAGACTCGAGACGAATTTCACCACTCTGGGAGCTGATGGACAGGAGTAAACCACTTAGGAGCATATCTCTGAGACTTGGCACAAGCAGCTTCAAACAGCCAAAATCTTCCACGATTTTACTGGAAGCATCAATTTGATTACTTACACTAAGTGATCACAATAGTCAGGCATCATATTTCCCATGTCTGAGTAAATTTTGTGTACAAAGAGAGGTAAAAAAATATGGGGGGAAAACCCATCTTATATTTAGGAAAATGGATTCCAGCCTCAAATGCAATACAAAGGTCAGTATTAAGAGACCTGGGCTCAACAGGTCTCACAATAATCATATTTTTCACAAAGGTTCCACTGACACTGAGAGGGGAGTTCTGTGTTTTGCTCTCAACAAAGGAGTCAGCCCAGATGCACAAACAAGCTCAGCTTTGCTTTTGTAACAGCTGAGGACAAAACCTCAGGGATCCCTCCTCCCTGTCACCGTCAGAGACGTACGTTTGGGGACGATGGTGATGCTGCTCTTGTCATCCCTGGACTCGCAGGAATATTCTCCCTCATCCTCAGCCCGGATCTCTGTTATTGTCAGGGTTCTTTTGACCCCATCCTCACGAATCTGGAAACGCTTGCTGGGCTTGATCTCCACTCCGTTCCTGCTCCACGTCACCTTCCCTTTGGCGTGGCTCAGCTCACAGCTCAGGGACACACTGCCACCAATCTCGGCTTTCACAGCCTCCAGCTTCTTGGCAAACTTCACAGGGATTTCTGAGATCCAGCAGAAGGGAAAATTGTGAGGGAGACAAAGAGAAGAAAGCTGTTCTAAGAAACTGGTTCTTCCCAACTTCGGAAAAAAATAAATAAATAAAATGGCCTTAAATATTTGGGGCTGAGGGGAGACAAAATCTAACCAGAAATTTGGAAATTTAGGCAGATTCCTTTGACAAGGTATTTTCAGATCACTGTCATTCTATAGGGGGATACAGAAACAGGAGGGGAGCAAACATCAGAAGTACACATCACAGGTAGCTCCTTATCCCCAAGTGGCTAGTAAAGGACCAAAACCAGAAATTTGGAAGCTGGAGAATGCTGGGGCATCCAGAGACCGTACAACAAGCCTTGAGGTCAGAAGAGTTTTTGGAAGAGTTTGGATTTCGCCTCCATCCCACACCACGAGGGAAGTGCAGGTGTTGGGTTGTGCCACGACCTGGGCACTGCTCACCTTTCACCTGGACTCTGAATTCCTGCTTGTCGTGCTTTGTCTGGCAGGTGTACAGGGCAGAGTCTGTGCTCTCAGCTGCGGTCACTGTCAGCGTCCTGGTCGCCCCCTCGCTCTTGATGACACATTTCTTGCTCGCCCTGATTTCTGTGCCATCCTTGAACCACCTCACTGCAGCGTTTTCAGGCGTGACCGAGGTTGTCAGCGTGATGCTTTCATGCTCTTGAACAACGAGAGGCTCTTTCTGGACAACTTTCTTTTCAAATTTAGCCTCTGGTTCTAGAAAAGATAATAAAACAGGAAAATTAAGAACTTTCTATGCTCAAATTCTTGACACAGCAGTTTTATATTGCTCTCTCTTCAGGACCCAAACCATCCATGACCTGCAATAATCCAGGGAATATGGCTGAATATTTGAGGCTGGTATAATCTTTTCCTGAGTGAGAAGAAAGAAAATGATCTCTCAGACAGCCCAGAACTTCTGCTTAGAAGAGAAGCAGAGGAAAGGAAATGCAAATATTTATATTTTATCTGCTGCCCATAAAAAACTTGTTTCTTAAAAGTAATAATACCTATATAATTTTCTTTCCCCTCCCATTTTTAGGATTTTAGATAAAATTAAGAAGAAACATTAATAGGCTAAACTCGAATTTATAGTCTGTCCTCTATTTGCTCCACTGGCAGGAGGGTTGGAAATCGATGGTCTTTAAGGTTTCTTCCAACCCAAACCATTCTGTGATTCCAGTCCCTTCCTCTTGGCCTCTTCTCTATCTTGTACAACACTTTGTCACAAAACTGGGTGGTTTTGGGGCAAGCAGGAGAACAGGTTTTCTGAGTCTCCTTTCTCCATAGCTCCACTGCTGGTCCTCAAAACTTCCCACTTCTGCTTTTAGTTGCCCACCACTGAAAGAAATTGGGTGATAAGGTGTGTTAAGGAGATAAACAAAATTTTTCTTGTGTTTCTAGAGCAAAAAAAGTTCAGATTTCCCACCTCTACATTGCTACCTTTAAAATCAATGTGTTAGGCAGCTCACTGGTGTTTCTCCAGGGGAGAGAGTAGCTGCTCCAAGGCTGCTGTGTCGGGAATATCCAGTTTTCCTCTAAACCACAGGGCTTGGTTCTTCACACCACAGAGTGAGCACTCACCAGTTGGCTCCAGTTTGAACGTCAGCTTCTGGCCAGCAGCCTCACAGATGTATTCCCCAGCGTCCTTCTTCTCCAGCTGCTCTATCACCAGGCGCCGGGATTTGCCCACAGTCTCTATTTTGAATTTCCGAGAGGAAACGAGCAGTTTTCCATCCTTGAACCACCTCACTTCGGTTGAATCCTGTGCCACCTCGCACACCAGGGTGGCACTTTCTGTCAGGACAGCCTTCACCTCCTTCTGGACCTTTTCCTGGTTTATAAATGCAGGTTTGGGCTCTGAGCACAGAAAAAAAAAAAACAATTATTGAGGGATTAAAATTAGATTAATCTTAAAGACTTCTGTAGACAAGTTAGGACAATATTTAGGTTTTCACTTGCCAAAATCAATTGTCATCACTGAGCAGTGTCTACCTTTCTGTGGGATGGAGCTGCCACTTTGAAAATTGGGAGCCAAGAGCCTAGGAATGGAAAGGACCAAGAGGATCCTCGACATCAACCCTACAGTTGCAAGTCACCCTGTAAAAATATATTTAATTCAAACATTCCCAAAGAACCTATGTCCTGCATGACATCAAAAGCTCCCAGGTTCCTTTTACTTAAAATCTAGGACATAATAAAGCACTAAGGGCTTCTGGAAGAGCCTCTTCATGGTCTTTTCCACTGCCACCAACAAGACTGCCAAAGAAACAAAGGAAATATGATCTCCCTGCAGGGCTCAGGAAAGTCAGATCATGGTAAAAGGTCCCCACAGGAATTGCAATGTCAAAACTCCCTTTAAGGTCACATGCTTAAAGCAGTTTGGGCACGGTGTGAATCCTCTTCGAAACAATTTCTTGGACTGTTTCACGGCAAAGGGGCATTTAGCACCCTGGCAGGAGTAGTAAAACATCTCAAAAGGCTGAGATCTTGATCACACAACAGCCCAAATTCCAAAAAAGTGCTGTTTACAGCCCATCTTGTGTTCTGTTGCTGCTGATACTACGAGTGACAAAACATATTCCAGCTGATAAGTCTTCTCAAATGGGATTGGAAGTCTAACAAGGAAAGGATTCTTTACTGGGTATTTCCTTTCAAGAAGCTCAATGCACAAGAATCACCCTTTGGGATCCCAGGAATGGGAGGGATCTGTATAATATGTTGATAATTATTTCGATTATATTTATAACTGCAACTATTAGACCCTCTAAGAATGAGACAGAACTTGTGCCATGCTAAAGCCAAACACTCCCATCTCTACAAATCCAGGTAACAAAGTACAGAAAATCAGGTGAAGCCTGCAGGCTGCAACAAAACACAGAGTATTGCAACTGAGTCATGGTGGAATAAATATTCCAGTTATTGCTTTATTGTCCTCAACTGAATTCTGACAAAGAGCCTTCTCCTACCTGTGACATCAATCTTGAAGGTGAGTTTTTGGCCAGCAGCCTCACAGGTGTACTCCCCAGCATCTTTCTTCTCCACCTGACCCACCACCAGACGACGCGATTTGCCCTCGGACTCCACCTTGAACTTCTTGCTGGAGGTGATGAGTTTCCCATCCTTGTACCACTTCACCTCCGTTTTCTCCTGGGCCACCTCGCAGCTCAGTGTGGCATTTTCTGATAGCTCAGCCTTCACCTCTTTCTGCACCTTCTCCTTGTTTGTAAACACAACCTCTGGCTCTGGAAAAAAAAAAAAAAAGGGAAATTCAGAGTTTTGGTAGCACTATTCAAATTGGGTTTTGGTGATTTTTTTTATCTGGGGTTTCTTTGCTGAGTGAAGACATTGGGCAGATTTGCTATAGTTTTTCGTCATGACCCTACTTCGAAATTCACTGAAAATCAGCTGCATTGTAGAGTTCTTTTGCTTTCATCAGCATGTGGGGATGGAGAGGTGCAATCAATATTTCCCTTTTTATGGCCCCGTTCCTACTCAGATGGGTAGCTCCTAAAGGTTTTCAAGGACTGAGTTTGATGTCTTAAAGATATTCTAATGTTTTACATAGAATGTGTAGAACAATACTAATCTTTCTAAATCTTTTAGGAATAGGAAAACTGAGCTAAACAATTTTCTCTCACCTGTGACATCAATCTTGAAGGTGAGTTTTTGGCCAGCAGCCTCACAGGTGTACTCCCCAGCATCTTTCCTCTCCACCTGACCCACCACCAGACGACGCGATTTGCCCTCGGACTCCACCTTGAACTTCTTGCTGGAGGTGATGAGTTTCCCATCCTTGTACCACTTCACCTCCGTTTTCTCCTGGGCCACCTCGCAGCTCAGCGTGGCATTTTTTGATAGCTCAGCCTTCACCTCTTTCTGCACCATTTCCTTTTTGATGAAAGCATCTTCTGCCTCTGCAATTGAGGGTACAAGGGCGGATTTTGAAAATTCACAGATCCCTTGCCAAATTCACACATCAGCCTTTGGATTGTCACACTGAAATTAATTTCCCATCCACATTCCCTGCCACTACCGTCTACGGAATTTTTAACATTTGAATTACATCAAGTGCCAGTTAAAGAGTCATTTACTGGTAGTCCAAGATGCAGCCCCAAAGCTGCTTTCAGTTCCACCACTACCTTCCTTCAAAATCTGCGGAAAATAACACATCCCAAAATCCAGCAGCACTAAGGTGGGTGAGGTCTGTCAGAATTAGGTTTGCTGTAAGAGAACAAGTGTTAAATTGCCCAACCAACCCGAGCTAAAGCTTACTTGGCCAACAAAAGCAAAGACAGTGTTGGGAAACAAACTTTGTGAGCCTACTCTGCGTCCGCATTTTTATTTCCCAGCTGTTCTCAAGATGTGTCATCCCAGAACTCTGTTTTTCTAATGAATGAAAATTACCCGGCTCCCATGGTATTTGCACCATGCCACAATCAAAAATAAATCCAATGTATGAACTCTTCAATCTGCCTTAAATTCACTGAGATCCAACTGAGGGATGTTAAGGTTGAAACCTGTTTTGATATCATGCTAAAAAGAGCTGATTTCCTCATCTCCTGCTTCTGAAAACAGTTCTAATATTTCCACCCAGCTGACAGAAGCCATAATAAAAATGTTTCCTCTATAATAAAATATATGTCAGAAAGGAGCTTTCACAAGAGAATGCCTGTGCTCAGATTTGTTGTGCCCTTTAATTTCTCCTGCAATTACTGAATTCTCAGTTTGCTATCAGTGCATCTTCCCAAGATCCCCAGGGAAATTCCCCAGTGATCTTCAGCTTGACCTGAGTTTGGGTGACAGAAATCCATTGCATGTTTAGTTTCTAAAAACACAAAGACACACCCAAGAGCATAAAAAAATTTCACAAGTAAACCAAGACCACTTAAGTGCTGGCTCAGTCACTGCCTGTGGAGATGGAGTTTGACAAGCCACATAACTTTCCTCTCCTTCCATTTTTCAAGGTGTAAAACATAGATTTAAAATTTTCAGGACATAACACAGGAATGCTTCCTTCTCCCACCTGTGACATCAATCTTGAAGGTGAGTTTTTGGCCAGCAGCCTCACAGGTGTACTCCCCAGCATCTTTCTTCTCCACCTGACCCACCACCAGACGACGCGATTTGCCCTCGGACTCCACTTTGAACTTCTTGCTGGAGGTGATGAGTTTCCCATCCTTGTACCACTTCACCTCCGTTTTCTCCTGGGCCACCTCGCAGCTCAACGTGGCATTTTCTGATAGCCCAGCTTTCACCTCTTTCTGCACCTTCTCCTTGTGGACAAAGGCATCTTCTGCCTCTGAAAAAAGGCAAACATAAGGGGGGAAAATATGTAAGATATAAATATCTTTTGTCAAGAAGCTCTTACTTGTACGGGATGTAGATGTTCTGCAGGATCTTGGACATAATTATCTTAAGGGTCTTTTCCAACATAAATAATTCAATATTAAACTCTTTACAGTTCTATTTATTACATAAATAGAACAATGTGCCCTCAAAATATACTCCATGTAGTTATCATCCCTCTCTGACTTGTCTTCATGAATGTCTCAGCCACCTCTTTTGCAAATTTCTTATAATGAAGGCAAAGATAAAATTGTCTCTTGTGTCTTTACAATATTTCTACTCCCCACATTTGGAACGGGCCAAACATAGCACAATTATGAGTTGCCACCTCCACTATGACTTTATTTAGAGGATTTTACCAGGTATTTTAGATTAAAATTGGGTGTTGCTCAGAAAATATCTTGTAACCCAATTCCAAGGAAAGGACAAAGACACACTTCTCAATACGGAAAAGTACTTGGCGAACATTACACATAAAACTAGCATATAAAATTTGAAGAGCATGTTTATTTCCTAAAATCTGTGATTTTTCAGCAAACTGGCCTCCTGACAGGAGGGTGGAGCCAAGTTGGGGTTGGGTTCTGCTCCTAGGGAACAAGGACAGGATGAGAGGAAATGGCCTCAAGTTGTGCCAGGGGAGGGTCGGGTTNCTCCGTTTTCTCCTGGGCCACCTCGCAGCTCAGCGTGGCATTTTTTGATAGCTCAGCCTTCACCTCTTTCTGCACCATTTCCTTTTTGATGAAAGCATCTTCTGCCTCTGCAATTGAGGGTACAAGGGTGGATTTTGAAAATTCACAGATCCCTTGCCAAATGCACACATCAGCCTTCAGATTGTCACGCTGAAATTAATTTCCCGTCCACATTCCCTGCCACCACCGTCTATGAAATTTTTAACATTTGAATTACATCAAGTGCCAGTCAAGGAGTCATTCACTGGTAGTCCAAGATGCAGCCCCAAAGCTGCTTTCATTTCCACCACTACCTTCCTTCAAAATCTGCGGAAAATAACACATCCCAAAATCCAGCAGCACTAAGGTGGGTGAGGTCTGTCAGAATTAGGTTTGCTGTAAGAGAACAAGTGTTAAATTGCCCAACCAACCCGAGCTAAAGCTTACTTGGCCAACAAAAGCAAAGACAGTGTTGGGAAACAAACTTTGTGAGCCTATTCTGCATCCGCATTTTTATTTCCCAGCTGTTCTCAAGATGTGTCATCCCAGAACTCTGTTTTTCTAATGAATGAAAATTACCCGGCTCCCATGGTATTTGCACCATGCCACAATCAAAAATAAATCCAATGTATGAACTCTTCAATCTGCCTTAAATTCACTGAGATCCAACTGAGGGATGTTAAGGTTGAAACCTGTTTTGATATCATGCTAAAAAGAGCTGATTTCCTCATCTCCTGCTTCTGAAAACAGTTCTAATATTTCCACCCAGCTGACAGAAGCCATAATAAAAATGTTTCCTCTATAATAAAATATATGTCAGAAAGGAGCTTTCACAAGAGAATGCCTGTGCTCAGATTTGTTGTGCCCTTTAATTTCTCCTGCAATTACTGAATTCTCAGTTTGCTATCAGTGCATCTTCCCAAGATCCCCAGGGAAATTCCCCAGTGATCTTCAGCTTGACCTGAGTTTGGGTGACAGAAATCCATTGCATGTTTAATTTCTAAAAACACAAAGACAGACCCAAGAGCATAAACAAAATTTCACAAGTAAACCAAGAGCTGGTTTAAGTGCTGGCTCAGTCACTGCCTGTGGAGATGGAGTTTGACAAGCCACATAACTTTCCTCTCCTTCCATTTTTCAAGGTGTAAAACATAGATTTAAAATTTTCAGGACATAACACAGGAATGCTTCCTTCTCCCACCTGTGACATCAATCTTGAAGGTGAGTTTTTGGCCAGCAGCCTCACAGGTGTACTCCCCAGCATCTTTCTTCTCCACCTGACCCACCACCAGACGACGCGATTTGCCCTCGGACTCCACCTTGAACTTCTTGCTGGAGGTGATGAGTTTCCCATCCTTGTACCACTTCACCTCCGTTTTCTCCTGGGCCACCTCGCAGCTCAACGTGGCATTTTCTGATAGCCCAGCTTTCACCTCTTTCTGCACCTTCTCCTTGTGGACAAAGGCATCTTCTGCCTCTGAAAAAAGGCAAACATAAGGGGGGAAAATATGTAAGATATAAATATCTTTTGTCAAGAAGCTCTTACTTGTACGGGATGTAGATGTTCTGCAGGATCTTGGACATAATTATCTTAAGGGTCTTTTCCAACATAAATAATTCAATATTAAACTCTTTACAGTTCTATTTATTACATAAATAGAACAATGTGCCCTCAAAATATACTCCATGTAGTTATCATCCCTCTCTGACTTGTCTTCATGAATGTCTCAGCCACCTCTTTTGCAAATTTCTTATAATGAAGGCAAAGATAAAATTGTCTCTTGTGTCTTTACAGTATTTCTACTCCCCACATTTGGAACAAGCCAAATATAGCACAATCATGAGTTGCCACCTCCACTATGACTTTATTTAGAGGATTTTACCAGGTATTTTAGATTAAAATTGGGTGTTGCTCAGAAAATATCTTGTAACCCAATTCCAAGGAAAGGACAAAGACACACTTCTCAATACGGAAAAGTACTTGGCGAACATTACACATAAAACTAGCATATAAAATTTGAAGAGCATGTTTATTTCCTAAAATCTGTGATTTTTCAGCAAACTGGCCTCCTGACAGGAGGGTGGAGCCAAGTTGGGGTTGGGTTCTGCTCCTAGGGAACAAGGACAGGATGAGAGGAAATGGCCTCAAGTTGTGCCAGGGGAGGGTCGGGTTGGACACCAGGAGGAATTTCTTTGCTAAAAGGGTTGTGAAGCCTTGGCAGGGGCTGCCCAGGGAGGTTTGGAGTCCCCATCCCTGGAGGTGCCCAAGGAAGGCCTGGATGTGGCACTCAGTGCTCTGGGCTGGGGACAAGGTGGGGATGAGGCACAGCTTGGACTCGATGGTCTGGGAGGGTTTTCCCAACCTCACTGAATCTGTGACCTGGGAGGCTCTTGGTTCTCCCTGGCTGTGATGCTGAGCCCCTTCCATCCCCTGAGCTACTGCCTTCCTCTCCCCCCAGTCGCTCCCTGCAGCCTCCTGAGGCCTTCCTTGACTCCTTCTGGATGACTTTCTCCTGTCTCCATCACCTCCGTGCTCTGAGTGGCAGCAGCTGCCTGGGAGGGCGAGGAGAAGGGGAGACCTCAGGTCGAGTTCCTCCAGTGCTGACAGTGGCACCACAAATGCTCCTGGGCCACATCACAGCCTTGCTATGAATACTGCACACTCCAGGGAAAGAGAGATGTCCTGCAGGGAGCAACTCGGAGCAGGAATCCAGATTATGGGCTCTGAATTTGAGCTCCTCTGTTTATGTTGGCTGTAGGAGGGGTGTGAGGAGGTGTCATTGTCATTTAGAAGGCACATGTTCTATGCTGGGGGGTGCAAAACTCCTCAAAGGGACTTGTCAGCAGCATATTGACATCTGAAAGAGCTCAAGCACACACCAAGCCTTGCATTCAAAACTGATGGCAAAAATATAAATATTTCAGCTGGCATCTACAACTTAGAGCATGAATATGCAGGGTGTATTCAATAGATTATAAAACAAGTCTGTGCCAATGAGAGCTGTATTAAAAATGTCAGCTTAGCAGAGCAGGTATATTCCAGACTCATCTCACTTGTCCTTTCTATTCTTGACCTTTCATATTAACCATTTTTATAGCGATATGAAATGTGACTAAAACATTTAATCAGCTGCCAAAGTGATTTAGACCAGTTGATAATTTCTCTTAGAAACTTATTTTAAATTTAAACAAGTATTCAGTGCAGATGACATTTCCAACCTTAAATGAAACTGGTTAGTGAAGTTTCAGTAGAAATGAGGAAAAATATTTTCAAGGACATTAAACTTCCACTGATTTAAAATATGGATTTCACTGCATACCACAAATCCTGAAATACTAAGATTTCAGAAGCAGCTCTTTTTCTACATCCAAATCAGTCCCAAGGTGTGCAGCAGCTGATTTTTTTAAATATTAAGCTAAAAATTACAGTTCCATCCCAAAAACCAACACTGAGTATCTCCCCTTCAACCTGTCCTTAAACAGGGAATGTTTTGTGCTACCAGTAGAGTCCTGGAGTAGAGGAACCCTGAAAATCTTTCCAAGTGCAATGGCAACAGGATAAATTAAGACGTAGAAATCTGCTGCACTTTGGGATAATCTAGTAAGAGAAGGATTTCTGCCACAGAAGAGCCAACCACTCCAAGTACTCATAATCCCTCCTGACTTTCACACTGGATCATTTTCCAGCCAGTGCTGGACTTGCATGTCGTGTTACAGTTGTTCCCATGAGAAATACAGCAACGGTAGCTAAGGCAGGCTGGTGGCACAGGACAAGGAGTCACATTACCCTGCACTGCCATGAGCTCACCCAGCTGAAAGGAGAGCTGGAAACCTTTGCTTCCTGAGGCAGAGAGCTCCCTCAGAGAGAGAAATTCAAGTGTAAACCACAAAATTTCTCTTTTCTGACGACGCCTCTGCAGTAATGCACAAACCATTGTCAGCAGTGAACAATGGATTCAGTTTATAACAATTTTGCCCAGAGAAGCTGTGGCTGCCCCTGGATCCCTGACAGTGTCCAAGGCCAGGTTGGACAGGACTTGGAGCAGCCTGGGATAGTGGGAGGTGTCCCTGCCCATGTCAGGGAGTGGGAAAGGGGTGATCTTTAAGGTCCCTTTCAACTCAAATTATTCTGCGTTTTTATAAACATCCGTATTGAATTTTCTCTGGGAGACACCTCTCAAATCTGTCCTTACTTATCCTTCCTTCCTTACCCACCCTCCACTGAAACTGACAGCTCCCTCAGCCAAAGAATGAGCTACACAATGAAAGAGAAAGAGCCAAAATGCCCCAGCTCACACCCCAAGTACCCCTCATAGAGTGGAGTCAATACACTCCCAACACAGCTGTTCATCTACACAGCTGATAAAATGCCAAACCTCTGTTTGGTGCTATAAGAAAACAGAGGAGAAAATTGCTTCCCTGTTCTGATCATCTCTGTTTATGAGACAAGAATTTTAATATTAAAAAGGAAGGATTTGGCTGTAAAGACAGTTGAGTGCTATATTAATTAAAAACAAACAAACCCTTTTTTAGCATCCAATTCAGAAATGATCACTCAGAATGTAGCTGATGTCCATGGCTGCCTGGAGCCGGAGATAAAATTCACCAGACACCTTGTAAAATATACTGAGACCAAAGAAAACACAGAATCATTTAGGCTGGAAAAGACTTGGAAGATCAGCCTAGCTTTTCCCCCAGCACTGCCAGGTCCATCTCTAACCCATGTCCTCAGCTGCCACATCCACACGGCTTTTAAATCCCTCCAGGGATGGGGACTCCACCACTTCCCTGGCAGCCTGTTCCAGTACCTGACAACCTTTTTGGTTAAGAATTTTTTTCTGATATCCAACCTAAACCTCGGGCAGAACTTGAGACCATTCACTCTCCTCCTATCACTTGCAAGAAAAGAGGAAGTAAAACAATGATTTTCTTGGAAGAAAACCTGTAAGAGGTGGAGGAATACCAGTACTGGTGATCCACCTGGAAGAGACTTTTTAACACAATGCCTGCTATTGAGAAGTCTTGTTCACTATCTCAGCTGAAGGAGACATAGAGGGAGGTGAGGAGCTGATAACAGGATATCTACAGGTCAACTCCAAATCTTCCCAGTCCTACACAACTTCACTGAAATGGCAGCTTAGACCAGCATCAGAAAGTACTTTAACAGAATTTCTAATATTGTATCAGAGAAAATGGAGGAAAACACCAGACACAAAGAAAAGCCAATGAAATACAACCCAAAATCTCCCACCTGTGACATCAATCTTGAAGGTGAGTTTTTGGCCAGCAGCCTCACAGGTGTACTCCCCAGCATCTTTCTTCTCCACCTGACCCACCACCAGACGACGCGATTTGCCCTCGGACTCCACCTTGAACTTCTTGCTGGAGGTGATGAGTTTCCCATCCTTGTACCACTTCACCTCTGTTTTCTCCTGGGCCACCTCGCAGCTCAGTGTGGCATTTTCTGATAGTGCAGCCTTCACCTCTTTCTTCACTTTGTCCTTATTGATAAATGCATCCTCTGCTTCTGTGGAGTGGGAAAAGTAATTTTAAAATCCTACACAGAAGCTGATCAAAGTTCAAAGTGATCAAACTCAAATGAAAAACGTGACAACTTCCACATCTCTCGTAACTTTTAATGCTCAGACAGGATGTGGACCTTTGTCACGCCTGAGGACAATGCATCATCCATTTCTGAGAAAAATGATCTAGTGCCTCAGAATCTCAGTCCCAGAATTTCAGCTTCTTCCCATCTCCACAAGAAATCCATTGTTTTGCTCCATAATGTAATGGACAAATAAATACCAAATCTCATTTGCCACTAGGACCCACATGGAAGCCTTGCTCATTCTAGGACATCTGTTTTCCTACTTCTTCCAGACTTATTTTCCTACACATCTGGGAGATGACCCAACCTTTATCCCTATAAATGGCAAGGGAATGGAAACTTGTCTATCTTTTCATTATTGGGAAATCAGAAAACACCAAGGAGCACTGAGTGGGATTCATTCCACAGAGGAAGATGTCCAGCTGTCAGCATCAACATGACAGTGGATGGGTGGTTGGTCTCCACCACTCCTCAGTGAAGGTTTAGGCTGCACAGACCCCAAAGCCCAAAGTGTGGTACACTATTTTCTGTAGTAAGGTACCTTTCTGTGATGAGAATGAACAATCTCCTACCTGTAACAAGGATCTTGAAGGTGAGTTTTTGGCCAGCAGCCTCACAGGTGTACTCCCCAGCATCTTTCTTCTCCACCTGACCCACCACCAGACGACGTGATTTGCCCTCGGACTCCACCTTGAACTTCTTGCTGGAGGTGATGAGTTTCCCATCCTTGTACCACTTCACCTCCGTTTTCTCCTGGGCCACCTCGCAGCTCAGTGTGGCATTTTCTGATAGCTCAGCCTTCACCTCTTTCTGCACCTTCTCCTTGTTTGTAAACACAACCTCTGGCTCTGTAAGGAAACCCCAACAGTCACACACAGCTTTCTGCAGTCGTTGTCTCTGGTTTTTAACCAAGTTTCTCCTATTTCACTGTTCTTTCCCCTGACAGGCAATGTCGTGATGGGCCATTAGTGCAAGAAAGCACCTTCATCTCTATCTTGCCAAGAGGTGAATAGCAATGGGAGTTTTATGGGAATTCCAGGGTAATGTTAAAAACTCACAGTTTTAGCACAGATTTGAACGTAGCACCAACACACATTGCCTAAACCCTCCTCCCTCTTCTCTCTTTTTCTCTCCCTATATCTCTCCAAGCTTCCAGTGAGTCAGAAGGGAACAGCCCTCATATCCTCATGTCCAGGAACCAATCATTGTTCTTTTTCTGCCCATTTGGGACAATTCCATCATTCTCCATGTAATCATGGAACGTTTGCATTGGAAGGGACTTTAGAGATCATCCACTTGCAACCCCCTGCTGTGGACAGGGACATCTTCCACCAGATCAGATTGCTCCAAACCCCTTCCAACCTGCCCTTGAACACTTCCAGGGATGGGATCTAATCACAGCACTTCAAACACCTCCCCCTTCCCCTTTATCCATCCCTCTGCTATGGCCTCACGTCATGTTCCTGTGGGAGTTTTTCTGCAGACAAACCAGCCAATTGGGAGAGGAGAAGAAATTTCCATCCTTTCCTATCTTTTTTTTTTGGGGTCACTAGCAGTCATGGATGCAGAACTGTATGTATAAAATATTGTTATGAAAGCTGCCCAAAAAATCAAATACTATGGCTGAGATCTTTCACCCCAGGGAGATTCTGAGACGATCCTCTGGATGCAAGACATCACTCAAAATGGAATTTTCTGGCATTTTCTCACCTCTGACTTTGACTTGGAATGTTGTTTTGTCGTCCTTCGTTTCACAGGTGTAGCTGCCTTGGTCTTGCTGTGTCACCTTCTTGATGATGAGCTTGCGTTGTGTCCCCTGGCAGACGATTGTTGTCCTCTGGTCCTGCTTCACCTCAGTCTGATCCCTCCTCCACACCACAGCCCCGCCCGCAGCCGACACCTCACACACCAGCTCCAGGCTCTCAGAAGGACTGACTGATACTTCTGGAGTAGTTTTGGGCTTGTTGACAAAAGTAACAGCTTCGTCTGGAGTGGAAAAGAGAAAAGTTTATGCCTCGGTGCAGGTTTATCAGCACAAAGTTAGGATACAGTAATTATTGTTTATTATTTCATTATCACACACAGTTGATGCCTCTCTGACAGATGGTGGAAACCCCTCTGATCTTCAGCTAATTGTTCTCAATTACAGTGAAAATCCCCTTCATCTGCCCTATATCCTCCTGGATCTTTTAAACCAAGCTGAGATGCCCTCAAGTTGCTCACACTTCATTTACCACTCCTTGATTCCAATGTCAGGCAAGATCTGGGGGACATATATTGATGTCTGAGGACAAAAACAGCTTTGAAAAGACCTGGGAAGTCTCAAAAAAATCTAGTTAGAAGTGATGAAGAGCCTTTTTAAAATGTTTCTGAGCCCAGTCCTGTAGCTCCAATGTCATGTTAGGAAAAAGCTCTGAGCAACCTGGTCTGGTGGAAGGCATCCCTGCCATGGCAGGGGGTTAGAAGGAAATGGTTTTTAAGGCCCTTTCCAACACAAACCATTCCATCTTTCTATGAATATAGGAGTCAATAATCTCATATCTTTTGTCTGAAACTGATCTTCCCAGTAGAGAAATGAGAACTGCTCATACAGCTCAGTTGAGGTTCCTGCACGGATAGCTCAGCTCAACCCCAGCTCAGATACAGGCTGTGCAAACACACACAGGGTATTTGTCAGGTAGGCAGCAACAACACAGCATTTTTGTCCACCAAGGCTCTTTGCAAGAGTCTTTGTAAAGGTAAAAGTGAAGGCAGTGAAGTTGGAGACCTTGGTGTAAAAAACGTGAGCAAACCTACCCAACCCACCCTAAGCAATATTTGATGGGCATGTCAGGTATTTCAGAGCCTTCGTTCCATCAGGGCAGCCCTGGCTTGAAGAGCAGGCTGGGAGCCATCACTCAGAGCCAACCTCAGCTCAGTATTGCATTTCTTTTAGCAGCAAGCAACTGTTGCTTTCAGTCACTGAGTATCCCAAGGACAATTGCCATGCCAGGCAAGTATTTCATTAAAATTTGTGTTCATTAGGACTGACGTGTTCTCCAGCAATCAGCTGACCAAAGGAGGATGTTCCCTCCAGAATCATGCTGTTCAGGGTTATTGGGGTATCTAATTACCATCAAGGCAGATTGATTCCCTGGCCTGAGACCACCCCCTGAGTGTGCAGTGCTGCTTCTCAGCACTCGGGACAATTTTTATGGTGACACATGAAACAAGGAGGAAGCTGCCCTGGCTAAAGTGTTTTTAACAGGTTGCAACTCAGTCCTGGCTCACCAAAGGGTTTGTGGGGATGGGACAAGGGATAATGGTTTCAAACTGACAGAGGGCAGGGTTAGATGGGATATTGGGAAGAAATTCCTCCCTGTGAGGGTGGGCAGGCCCTGGCACAGGGTGCCCAGAGAAGCTGTGGCTGCCCCTGGATCCCTGGCAGTGTCCAAGGCCAGGTTGGACAGGGCTTGAAGCAACCTGGGTTAGTGGAAGGTGTTCCTGCCCATGGCAAGAGGTGGCACAGAACCCTGGAAGCTGAGAATTTAAAATTCTCTGTGCTGAAAGGCACTGATCCACAAGAAAACACTGCATTTGATCTGAGGCCTTGGGACGGGCTTCCAAAATTGAGTGATAACATTAAAATCACACATGTGTAGTTTGAATAGAAGGTGTAGTGTCACAGGGTGAAAAATTTAATATTTAGGGGTTTGGAATATAGTAATACATATAATCATACATATGTCAATATGGAGGGTTTAGGGTGGTGGCTGGATACTTCTTTTTCACTTTCTTCCTTCTTCTTCATGGGTTTAGATGGTGTCTTGTAATTGGATAAGAAAATCCACACTGCTGAACTTAGGGATTTGAATCTTGGGTTAGAAATAAAAATAATTTAGGTGGAAACTCATTATTGGACAAATTGTCCTTGAAAAATCTTTGCAGAGCCAGAGAAATGCCATTATAGCCTTGTTCCACCTTGTTAACAGAGCTGACAGCTCCTAAGACTGTAACATAGATAAGAACCAATAAACAACTGAGTCTGAACAAGAAAAATTTATGTCTCCTGTGTTCCATCCCAGCTACAGGGAGTGAGGGTAAGGGGCTGGAAAATGAGCCCACACCCCGATAGCACTGGATGATCTTTAAGGTCCCTTCCAACCCAAATCTTTCTGGGATTCTCTGATTAAGAAAATACCAGTTTTCTTTGCCTGAGCCACGTGATGTTTTATGTTACAGGTGAGATTCACCCAACAGGACTATGGCAAAAATTTAATACCAAGCGCAGGCAATCCTCTGTACCTGATGGTCAGACAGAGGCACAACCAGAACAGCTTCAAAATCCATCTTAGGCAGCTCTACTCAGTATAAATCATATTGCACAAACTGCCTTTTGAGGAGTCAGTTTGGGCAGAGCCTGGTTGGTTCTTTCAGACCAGTTTTTCAATGGGTAGAGTCAGGGACTGGGAATTACACTCCAAGAGAAATTGCTTTATGTTGGAGAACTGGAGGTGAGACTCAGAGTGAATACCTGAGCAAACAGCATCTGGAAGCAATCCCCCCAGATCAGTAAATCCTGCAGCAATCCCTCAAGACAAGAGCTGTCCTAAATTAATTAGCTTTGCTGAGTCTTTAGTTAGCTCATGGCTAGTATCACAGTAACCTGGGTATTCTGTTTCAGGACACAAGCAATTCAAAAATTCTCTTGAATTGCATTGTACTGCAGCCATGACAGGAGAAGCTTTCAGGAGAGTTTCGATCTTACATTTAGGACCAGGTTAAAAATAAGGCTCCAGACACAAGCCCAGAAAACCACTTTTAGAAGAAAAGTCCCCACAAACACGCAACTCAAATCAGCTGAATTTCACAGGTATTGAATTTCACAGATGAATTCTTGTGTCATTTTATACTCTGTCTCCATCCTGGGCTGGAATGCAGTGGTGACAAGTATTTCTCTTCTGGGCTTGACCTGACAACCACGTGCTTTGTGTGATGGGCACGTGACACAGACTAACAGAGTCGCTTACAGTACCACAGGGAGGGATCGCTGAGATCACAGTGTCCTTTGGAAACAGCAGGAGGTGTTTAACTCTCAAAATCAGGACTTAAACTCGCCAAAGGAGTGCACATGGCTTTCACAGCAAGACTTTGAACTCCTGACCGAGGTGGTCCTGAGATGATGCACATGCTGAGCTAAAAGAATAAAGGCCAGATGTGGCTGCCAGCTGTTCAGGCAGCATCGTGTTTGGGTTGTGCTCCAGCCCTGGAAAAAGCTTGAGCTGGCTCAAATAAATCACATCATCGTTATATTATTTTTGCCCATATGCTGGGTTTGCATCAGGATCACAGCGAGGGTCAGAATCTCTGAAAGGGTTGTGCAACCTCAGCCCAAAAATCCGTCAATTTATAAGGTGGGTCAAGTCTAATCAATGAAATTCTGCATTTCTGACACAGACTCTGATCCCATACTTGCAGCACAACCTTACCTGAGACTTTTAAATCAAAAGTAAGAATGTCATCCCCGATTTTGCAGGTGTAAGTTCCTTCATCTTCTTTCGTCACAGCCGAAGCCAAAAGCTTGTGCAGTTTTCCTTTGTCTTCCATGGTGAATTTCTTGCTGGCTGAGATTTCCTTCCCATCTTTGTACCACTTCACCATGATGTTGGCCTCGGAGGTCTCAGACACAAACTCAGCCTGTTTCCCAGCAATGGCCTTGACAACTCCTCCAGTTTTCTCTTTGTTTATGAAGTTTGCAAGTGCTGAAACAAAACACGGGCACAGGTCTGGTAAAGAATTCCATGAACAGTGATAAAAATGTGCATTTTCATCTACATTAGGTATTAATTTATCATAACACCAAATCTATTTATTTAATTATGGATCCAATTACTAGATTCCAAAGCAGAAGCAGACAAATTTCCAACTATATTCCTGATTATTCTGTGTCTGAAAAGCAGAGCACATAGGGAGTCAAGGAGGGGAAGCCCCAGGAAACAGATTTTAAAGTAATATTTTAAAGAGAGGTAAGGAAAGAAGTAAACTGGAGGGAAAAGCATGAAGGTTATTTAATCATTGTGTTGTAACAACCTGGCAAATAAATTGACTCTGGAAGGGGTTAAAATGTAATCTAGATAAATTATTTAAATTTAAAGATCTATACAGACATCTCATAGGACTGAAATCAAAAGACATTTATTCCAGGAAATTAACTGGAGCATAGAAAATAAACAATAAATCTAGCATCGTATTAACATGGAGTGAAATAATTGAGTCACCAATTGCCTCAAAGCAAAAGATCAAAACCACCACCAACAGCCAAGCTAAAAATGTGACCCTGAAACCACAGTTCCATCTGCCTTTGGGTAATGGAATTAAATTATAAATATCTTTTTAACATATGATTTTAAAACAACGGGGAAGGGGAAGGGGAAGGGGACTGCTAAGACATTTCTTCACCAGCATTACTGAAACTCAGCCCACAGGTTCAAAGGTTTAGGGAGGAAGACGAGGGAGACGAGTTCATTCATTCACCTTTCCCTTCCTCAGAAAACCAGAGCAAAAAATACAACCAAAGCAGCCTAAAGGGGACATCTCAGATGTCCCTTGTCACCGTGGGAGCAGAGGGCACCTGGGGGCTCAGGGCAGCACAGGGACTGCAGTGACAAATCCACATCCTCCATCCACAAGGATGGGAGGTACCAAAGGTGATTTTCCAGGAATCAAGCTGTGAACAGCAGACTTTAAATCACTGCTTGTCAATGTATATTTTAATAATGTGGATTACTCATTTGATAGTCACACTACAGTGAAAAACACATGGAAACATCCATTTAGTAATTCAATTAAATGTGTGGGTAGAACTATCAGCATGAAAATTGATGCTAAAGAGGCAGGGCAAGAGAGCAAAAAAATCAAAATTAAGAGAAGGTGACAATTATAGAGAGAAATTCCTCCCTGTATAGATTTAGTCACATTTTAAATTTATTTTCCAGCCCTCTCAAGTTTGCTCTTTGAAACAACCAAACAAATTGTCAAATGCAAAAAACTCCATTGTATTCTCAGGGTTTGTTGTTTCTACAGAGACCAAGGAGGGTGAGATGCCAGCAGAACACGATGATGAAGCACCTCAGACTTACTCCATGTAAAAACAGTGTGACCATGGCTGGGAGGAGCGTGAGGGTGAGTTGTGGGACAGAACATGGAAATCAAATGGCTTTACAGAGTGAACTTTCCAGTTCAAGGAAAAACAGCTACTGAAATCACCCCAGTCTTGTTGGAAACAATACAAAGTTCAACATTTTTTATGTAACTTCAGTCAGGGGTTTTGTTCGCCTTTGCCCAGGGGAAAGGAATTGAAATTTATTTTCCAAAGATTGTTTCACCACTTGAGGCCTGATGAGCTTAACATCTCAACAGACTGGGGTAGCACAGAAGATACACCAAAGATAACAACCATTAATGACTATTAACGAACATCAACTCCAGACATCTCCCCTGGTCAGAGATACCCAGTCTGGGAAAAGATCAATAAGAGAACGAAGAATGAGAACCTAATTAGCATTGAAGGTGAAGGGATCAATAACCAATAGGAGACCAAATACTAAGAACTGCTTTACTTGGGACCAATGAACATGGAACCAATTAATTTCTCTGGATTTTGACTGTATAAGCATGTGAGAAATCTAATAAAGAACGATTTGTGATGGAATGATTTTCCCTGCATGACCCGGGCAATGTGTGGATGAAATGAGTCCTGTTGCCCATCCTGGCCAGAATAAAGCAATGCCTTGATTCTCTAACACTAAAAAATGTTGTTAGAGAGTTTTTGGTTTTCCCACAGTTTCAGTGACTGTCTGACAACAGGTTGGACTGGCCTGGAGTGGGGCTGTGTGCTCTGAACCTCACCAGACATCTGATCACCCACATGAGGAACAGTCTGGGGATATGCTGGGAGTTTTAGGCAAAACCTGGTCCTCTTCAAGGCAGAGGCAACCTTACTCTAGTTCATTAAATCTTGCACAGGTGGGAAGGTTTGCAAGAAGGAGGCTTAATGCTGTTGGTTTCAGGGCAGTTAGAGACTGCCATGAAAGGAAGAACAGCCAAAAAATAGGGCAGCTGTAAAACAGTGTTGGTTCCAGAAATATCAAAATTAAGTGCCATCTTGTTCTTTTTTCTACACATCTGAACACCTTGTAAACAGGAAGGGGTTAAGCCATCCAGCGTGCCCTGGAAAGGTCTGTTCTTATCCACCACAGTATTGACAGAAAAGAACAAAAAACTCCTCAAACAAAAAACCAAACAAACAAACAACAAAAAAAAACCCCAAACAAACAAATCCCACAATGCCAAGATGATCTTGTACAATCAGAACCTTAATCAGAGCAGAACTCTCTCTTCAGTGACGTATCTGATGTCACACAGCAAGTGTGGGGCAGACATGGGATCCTGTGTCCTGTCCTGCCCCTGGGGCTGGATTTCTTCCTCTCAAGAGCCCTTTTCTCAACCCACCACTTGCCCTCACGAAATTACACGAAATTCCCTGGAATATCAACATGCCAGTGGTAGTGAAAGCACAGCTCTTACCACCACGCCAGTGCCAGCTCCTGTATTGGCTCCCCAGCTCTGCTGTGGGACCGCGTTATCTGTCAGGGGGGAGGTGTTCTTCCTTGGACCCTGACTCCTGGCCCAGCTGTGTTCCTTTTTTCAGTGTCCCATGTCCCGAAAAGATGAAATGAAGCTTCTTTCTGCTGTTTCAAAGCTTGTTTATTTCGTGTTCTTATCAAAGTTTGGGAGGCACAGACTGTGCTGTGACCNAATCTCCATGTTGGCTCCATATAATATATATAGCAAAACCTAAAAACTCCAACTCCACACTCTGTGCTGCACTAAACAACATCTCCTCATTGCTTTGGTGTTCTCAGCTCATCCAGAATTGGGGGTAAATGCTCCCACGAGCTTGGTTCACAGGCCAAGCCTTTTTTGAGGAGCTCTGAGGGTAAAACAAACACCCAGAGGAGCAGGAAAAGTTCCCAAGCTTTTCCTGACTCCAACAGTTGTCAAGGTTGGATGTCGATGGGCAATTGCCAGACTCTCTCTGGAGCACTCCCTTTGATGGCTCCGTGAGTTTGGGGCAGGGACATGGTTAGTGCAGAGCAGCCTGGGCAGGCACCTACCTTTCACTGAGAGCTGGTAGAGCATTTTATCCCCTTCACAGACGCACTCGTAAACTCCAGCGTCCTCCTCGGCGGTGCTGCGGATTTTCAGGATGTGCCTCTTCCCCACGGTTTGGAGCTCGTATTTTTCACTGGCCTTGAGTTCCTTCCCATCTTTCATCCACTTCACAGTGGCCTCTGCGTCTGAAAGCTCAGCCTGGAGTTTGGCTTCCTCCCGCAGCCGAGCTGAGACTTTTTCTACGTCTTTGCTCTTGTTGGTGAATCTCACTGCAGCTCCTGCCAGGACAAGAGGCTTTGTTATTTCGAGCTATCTGAGATATCAGAGATCTCACAGTCTACAGCAGACCTTATCCCTGATACAGGTCTGCTGTAGACTGTGAGATCTCTGAAGGCATTACATCCTCACACTCCTGTCAATACTGAGTGGTTTTTTCCAGTTCAGAATACTTGATCTGTTTTTATTGCTAAAGTCACTACGAAAAAAAAAAAAAAACAACACATTTTTTTCTACTGATAAATAATACTCTTGACATGCTTCTGCAGAGATCTTCTCCCAAAGCCAAACACATCCTTCCAGAATAAAGGATTCATTATGAATTCGTTATGTTTTGCCTTGTAATGTGGTAGGTACAGATTTTACTGTACACATCCTTCCAGAATAAAGGATTCATTATGAATTCGTTATGTTTTGCCTTGTAATGTGGTAGGTACAGATTTTACTGTCGTTTCATGGAGGAAAACTTGATCATAAATCAAGTTCCAGGATACTAACTTGAATATCTCACACGTGGTGGGCTAAAAAATCTAAAAGAAAAGCTTTGTTAGTAATTAATGCTCCTTTAATTTTGAAATATTATAACAGTCAAAGAGACTGGTCAAACTCAGAGTCGAAATGACCACTTTAAGGTGAATTAGTGGCAGATTTGGTGACAGAATCCACTGACAGATGGTTGTGAATTTGACAGATGTTTGTGAGATGATGTGAAGCAATCTAGTTCAGATACCACCAGCTGGCCAGATCAGCTCACTCTGACCTATCATGTGAGGTCATTACCAGGACACATGTTAATCACATGACACAATTCCAGATACTTCCCACAGACCAAGGAAAGCCTGCAGCCCCAGCTTTAATCCTCGGGTCCCAGCAATCACCCCTTGACTGGGAGAAGAAAGGACAGCGGTGATAATAAATACCTTTCACTCTCATCTTGGTGCTGGTCTCAACGTCACCGGCAACAAATTTCACTTCTGCCCCATCATCTTTCTTAGTGACGTTCTTTATGACCAGGGTGTGAGTGGTTCGGGTTCTGTTAATGACATAGGTCTCACTTTCCTGTAAGACTTTGCCATTCAGGTACCAAGAGCCAGAACATGTCTTGGTAAGATCGACAGTGAACAGGGCATCCCCTCCAGGTGCAACTTCAGCTGTTGTCAGGGGGTTTTTCACAGCCAGGACAGGTTCTAGGGAAGAACAGCATGTCTCTGAGAACAAGACTGTCATGCTGGAGGATGCTTCATCTTAGAGAACCAAATTGTCAGGGTTAACAAGATGTGAGAATAAATTCATGCAGCTTTATACAATTCCCATGCACTGAAGGAAATGCATGGTTGGTCTAAAGGTTTCCTTCAGCTGCTGACTGACCTCTGGAGTTCTGTTTTTTGCAGGTCAAGAACAACAGGCATATTTTACTGGTTTTTTTTAAATCCCTAAAACATATAAAGACTCAAGCCAGAAACACCTAGGTTCCCTACAAGTATGCTATTTATTGACTAGCTTATACTATTCTTAGATTTCCAAAGGAGGGACTTCCAGATATCCCTATGAGTCAGTTCTAGATATTCTAGGACAACATAGGCACGTTTAGACAGCGAGGGACAAAGATAACAAAATCACAAGACACAGTATGGTCAAAGTTTGTGAGGGTCTTCAGTATCTGTACAGATTTCTTCTAGTGCAGTGATTCAAACGAAGAAGAAATCTCATCGCACCCAATGATTCTATGGGAGCATTGGCACCCTAGAGATAAAGCAAAACCCCTGCAATTCTCCCAGAAGCTCTAAGATTAAAGAGAGACTGTCTAGAACTTAGTTTTCATGATGGTAGGATCACCCATAAATATTCTGTAGGTGCAAGATTGGTATCTCATGTCTTTTCATAGAAAATTCTATCATAAGGCCATCTCCATTTTTCTTTTCATTGCAAGTGCAGAAGAAATATTTACAGTTTTAAGGTCCATAGGAGGGAGCTCTGCCTCTCCCACAGCCTGAAGTGGGATACTGGAACATAAACACACCCACAGCTCCACCTCAGAAACCCAACCACCATCACCGTGGTGGTTTTGGACCTTTTCCTTCATCCCTTTGGTGAAGGCCAGTGGTTGACATGAAGCAGGAGAACAGGCAGTGAAGGGAAGGAGGATTTTCTGGGCCATTACTCCATCCTCAAAGTCTCAGGAAATGTTTTTAAAGCACCCACATGTCCCATCACCCCATTTTGTGCCGGTTTTGTGCTCACCGAGGTGCAAGCTCCCGGGGAATTCCAGGTAGGGGCTCTGTCCATAGGCGTTGACCGCAGACACTCTGAACTGGTAGTCAGCCTCTTCTGACAGGTTGCTCACGGTGAGCTCGGGGACAGGGACGTGGGACTCGTGGCACCTCACCCAGGTGAAGCCGGAGAGTTTCTTGCGCTCCACGATGTAGCCATCGATTGGAATGGGCCGGTCCATCCTCGGAGGGGACCATGCCAGGGTCACTGAGGTTTCTGTTTTATTTTTCACCACAGGGTCAGCTGGGGGTTGGGTGGGAGGTTTTTTGGGAGCTGCACGAGGGAAAGAAATGAAGCGAAAGAGAGGGATAAGTTCACGTCAGAGTGGAAAAGCTGAAATAGCTTACGCTGGACTAAAAGTTAGTCTTGCTTTATAAACCTCCATAAAACACTGATGTGAGGTGGAAAAGCAAGAGATGGATGGAAGATGCTTTTGGGGCTGCTTTACACAAAGATCATGGAATCGTTATCATCCCAGATCAAGTCCAAACTTTAATGTTCAATACTTGTATTGCACAGCTAAACAAATGTGATTTCTACACAATATTAACACTGTCAACACAGTCAGAGTCTTCGACAAACATTTTGTAGGCTTAAATCTTCAGTGATGGATTCAGACCCATACTACTGTCCTACACAGCTCCTGGGCAAAGCAGGCCAACACATAGCTTCTTATCTTCACCTAGAAGATGGGCAAAACCATCAGCAAAGGTTTTTCAAATCTTGTAAGAGTTATGGAGAGCTTGGCTTGTTACACAGGCTTGGATGTTCTCTGCAGCTTCTTTCATGTGCAGATCTGTCCTGCTCCTGAATGTTGTGTTATCCCCACTCAGAAGCTGTGCTGTAACTTTGTCTCCCAAGAGTGATATCATTTAGGATCTTTGTTTTACTAACTGATGCAGATGCAGCTTTGGGGAATTAACTTCAAAAGGAAATGAGAAAGACATGTCTCCACCATGAGACCCTACTATTGAGGAGATGTTGCTATTTTACAGTACCTGAGGCCACAAACTTATTCCTGCAGGTATATGTATAATGAATATTTATTTTTACCCTTTCATTCCTCTTGGGCCCTTTAGAGAAGGCTCAAGTCCCATCAGGGTTATCCACTACATGCTGCCACTGGTATGGTCAAGAGGAATTATCTGATATGCTCTAGTTACACCTCTTCTGACACGGGACAGGATTCATTTCATTTAATTTTGGCTACCTGAAAGGTGTCTGGGTTAAGTCAGTCAGCCAGACTCCAGCTGTGATCCCATGAACAGCACACTTGGGAACAATAAATCCAACTTAAAGAAAGTGTGGGAGATGGGAGAAACAATGGCACAGTGGACATACTCAGGAATTCCTGACTGTAGATGGAGTTTGTTGATGAGCAGCTACTAAAAACTGAGTCTGGGGACAAGCAATTTCCTTTCTGCCTCAGTTTACCCATCTTTAAAACGGGCACGGTAACAATGCAAGATGACAAATAATACACAAACATTGCCTGTATATTATAAATGATACCAGAACAGCCACCACCAGTCTCACCCAGCTAATTGAAAAAGATGTGGACGTAGCACGCAGGATTCTCAAAGCAGTGAATCCGATATGCACGAAGTGTAAAAATAGGAAATCTCAAGGCGATACGCTTTTCCTTCCTTACATAAATAGACTGAGAAGTGTTTTGGGGTGCACAGTTACCAGCCTGTCAGTAACTGCTGGTCACAGATAGATGTCAAAGGTCCCGTTACGGTAACATTAAGCTGAACGCTAAGTCCTGGAATGAGATCTCTTGACCTTGCCATCAGAAATGGTAATGCAATATTTTCTTCAGCAATACTTGTTTGTGAGAAGGCAGCTTCTTACAATTTCTATTGCATTACTCAACCCTTTCTTCATAATTTAAACAGCAGAGTCTGAAGTCAAGCTGTACTTTATTGTTCTCATTGCACAGGTGCTTGTTTGGGTGTTACAGCTTTACAAATACCTCAGAAACTGTCGCAAAGCCAAATGCGACACTTCCTTCATTTTTTTCCTCATTGGCATTCCTTCCTCAGAATGCCACAACCAAGTTTAGATAACAGAGCAGTTACATATCTTTTATTTAAAGACTCCTTTTGCATTGGTGGGAGAAAAGAAGCATTACTCCTCCCAAATTGTGACTGGATTGGATGGTTTGTTCAGATATGAACCAGAACTGCAGGGCCAGAAATCATATGTAATTTTGTCTTTAATAAAGCAGATTTTGCCAGAGAAATGCAGTGTCATCAAAACAATGCCAAATAAAATTAGGCAACTTCACCAGAATTTCATTCAGGTCCAGTCTCAACTACCTTGCACCTGCTGCTACTGCTCTGTCAAGTAAGACACGTTAGTGCCATGCTCTTTCCCCAGCACTGCTCTTGCCCAGAAAAACTGGGATGCTCCATCCCTGGAAGTGTTCAAGGCCAGGCTGGACAAAGCCCTGAGAATCTTGGTCTAAGGGAAGGTGTTCCTGCCCATGACAGGGGTTGGAACGAGATAGTCCCATCCAAGCCAAGCCATTCCATGATTCTAGAGATACTCTCTCCATTTTGATCCCTCCAAACATCTCATAACGCTCATGGTGGTCAATGCTGTTGGCTTTTTGTGTCAGGCATCAACCTTCAGCTGGTTTTGGACACCAAAATTACCTCAGTGGCACTTGAAACAACAACAATGCTGCCCCGGGGAGCGACCGTGGGAAGACACAACACCAAGGCCAAACAAAAAGAGAAGCTTACTGGTCACAGTGAACTGGGTAGAAGTCCTGCTTTCATCGGCCAGGAAGGCAATCTCACCAGCATCTTCCATCTTACACTCCCGGATGGTCATGGTGTGCTGTTTGCCAGAGCGCGTGATGGAGATTCGGTCGCTGGGTTTCACCTCTTCTTTGTTTTTCAGCCACCGGATGTTCTGGCAGTCGTTGTCCAGCTCCACGCAGAAGGTGGCTGTGTCGTTGATGAAGACAGCAGTTTTCCGTGGAAGTTTTTTAATGATGTTCCCTTCAAGTAACAAAATAATCACAGTCAGCAGACGGCACACATTAAAAACTTTGGCGACACTGGACCATCCACACTGAAACAGGACTAGTCCACAGCCAATCAAAACATTATAGACACCATGCAGACATCTGGAAATAAATTCCAAAGCTCTGAGTCACACAGAACAGATGATCCCGAGGACTCATTTTGGCCTTCAAAAAGAGAAAAGCAAATCTTGTTTGGCCTCAGTCACTCAGGTTTCTTGCCTACCAAGCAGAGCCAGTTGCTGGGTAAACACAAAATACACATGGCCTTGCCATGAGAACAGATTTGACAGCTTTCATTGTCCACATACACTGGAAATTCAAATTAAAACTTTGCTGAAGTAGGTCAGTCTTCAGGCAGACAGGTCTCTCCTCTGCCTTTGGCATTTTGCCTCCATTAAAGTTCCCAGTAAGCTGCATAACCAACACGGCAGACACAGAAGTTACCTGAATGAATGAGAAATACACTGAAAACCTCAGGTTTCTTCTTAGTGTCAACACAGAAATTCACATTGAAGGAATTTATGTCCTCTCCAAGTGACTGTGATTACCATCACTTATTAGGATAACCTCAAAGCTGTAAGATGTGACTATTCCCAGGAAAGACCGGACAAAGCACCAGAGACCACCCCAAAAGATTGATGGTGTTTGGGTCCAGCTCCAGAGCAGTCTCTGAGAGGTGAAAGAGGCTTTGCCCAGGCAGACCACCCAGAGCTGTTTCACAAACAGCAATGCTGAACTGCCTCATGAAGTAACAGACCAGGCACAGGTTTCATCACACGATTCAAGACCTGATTCTCTGCTCATCCCTCCTCCTTGACCTCTCTGCCCTCACCAGTGCCCTCATCCCACAGCCCTTCACCTCCGGCCAAGCTCTCACATTGTCCAGCGACCACCTTGTCTCTCCAATACCTCCCAGGCAGGCACAAGGCTCCCCCAGGAAGGCTCTGCTTCCTTTCCCTCTGGAGAGCTCCACCTGGCTCAGTCACTCTCTTTTGGATGGAACATACCATTATAGCACAAACAAGTGAAAAAAACACCAGCTGTCCTGCTGGGGCCAAACACACTTACAGGGGTTGGCTGGTCCAGACCTAACAGAAGGTGCAACAAAAAGATGTCAGTCTGAACTTTCCTGTGTCCCCGGGGTAAATTTTCCCTTCTGCATCCACCTCTGTGCACTCCCAGCTCTTTACAGGTGGTACAAAAAGGGATTTACATGAGGATGAACATCACCCAGCTGTCTTGGAGCAATTTATATAAGAATTCCTGGTTTCACTGGGAGTATGATCAGGCTTCAAATGAGCCAGGACCAGATTAATCCTGTAGCTGTGACAGTCTCCAGTGCCTGCAGCTCTGGGGTTTGGATCTGCTCACTGAGAGACACCCACACCATTCCCAACTACACCTACTCCCACTCCAGTCTGAAGCACCAGACTCAGGGCACTTGGACATGGCCATCAGCACTTTGTCCTTTCATTGTTCCCTTTCCAAACTCCAGAGAACACCTCCAGCTGCCAGGGATCTGGAGCATGGATGTGTTTTCCAGTCTAAACCATCCCGGTGCTGACTGCAGCCTACACCACACATCTTGATACCTTAGGTTTTAA
>VZRF01010366.1:265660-357483 GCA_013396875.1 Vireo altiloquus | reverse complement strand
GAGTACTCTGAGCCAAAAATTCACAACATGCAAAACCATAAAGATGTTCAAGGAAAAAGAGTTTTGCAAACAAATGGGAAGCATATCACACCTGGTCAAAGCCAGAAACTTGCAACAAAGATTTTTTCTTTTGTTATTAACTCCTCTTCCTTTTCCCTAGGAAGGATAGCAACAGTTACCTTATCAGGTATGTGACCTCTGGGTCCACTGGAAGATGTGGTTCCTCATGCTGTCACTCACGAATGGAGCAGATCACCCCTATGTGCTGGCAATTGGTACCTATGTGTAAGTAACCAAATGCCACCCTGGAGTGAAATTATTTTTAGTGATATCGTCTATCACTTTTCTGTAAATTTTTACAGAAAAGCTTGCTTGCCAGTTCAAGGAGAAAAACTGGTGTTGCCAGACCATGTGTGCATGTGTGCATTAAGTGGAATTAAGCAGGATAAGTAGAATTAAAAGCAGATTTAATATTTTGAGTCACGTAACTTTGAGAACACTGCAGGATTTAGGTTTTTTTTCATTCTACTATATGAAAGATAACAGATTGTTCCTTTATTCCTATTCCATATGGATTGAGGAAGAAAACGTTTAACAGGCAAAGCATTTCAAGTAGGAAATTAGCAATCCCTGAAATTTTTGCAAACTTTATATTAAAAAATGAATCAATGAAAAAACCCCACATTATAAGAACTAGAGAAAAAAAACTTGAATGGGCATACTGTTTACAAATGTTCCATGAAATTGTTTCCAGCTTTTAGTTACATGGACATGGCTCCATATCTTATAATCTTCTATTCTCCACTGGATTGCATTTCCTGCCTAAGAGTTATTCTTTAAGAGACATGTAGGTACATTTGGTCCATGAGGCAACTCTCAACCACACATAATTTTCCATGTGGAAACAGGCATATGAGCAGTATAAGCCACACACATACATGCTTTGCAGGCAAACTAATAAAACAAAGTACTTCTATAAAATGTATAAATTCATCTTTGTAGGATTAAACAGTATGAAACTTTCAGGCCTGAGTAAAAAATGTACTTTATTACAATGTTAACTATTGTAATGAAATAACAAAACATGATTATTTAATGAAATAACACCATTTAATGCTTTAAATTAGCTTTCTGATGTTAATTTCAGAGTTGGAAAAGTGTCCTATGGCTTGCTGTAGTTCTTCAGTCTCTTTTGAAATCTGCTTGCTCTCATTTTTGTGCTTGACTACTTAATAATCTCCAAGGATATTACTGAATTATAAAATGCATGATGCATGAAAATAACATTGATTACTTTATTAAATTGTTACAGATGATACAGTTCAAATTTATAATCAATTTTGTTTTTCAGGTGTGGTAAGTTGATCCTGGCTGGACTCCAAATTCCCACCAAAACTGCTTTATTCCTGTGCTCCTCAGCTGGACAACAGAGAGAAAGTATAGTGAAAGGTTCCTACATTGAGATAAGAACAGGCAGAGGCTGATAACAGTCAGAGGTTGCTCAACAATGACTTGAACTAAAGAGACTGAAAAACTTTGGGAAAATTATTTTCTTGTCAATCAAATTACAGTAGGATAATGAGAAACAAAATCCAAACCTTAAAAATCCCTTTATCCTGGGCTCAACTTCACTAGCAATTTGTCTACCTTACACTCTCACACCCTTCCAGTGGTGCAGGCAGATGGAACAGGTGGTGTGGTCACTTCATCATATTTCTGCTGCTCCTTCTTCCTCATGGGTAGGGCTCCTCAAACTCCTCCCTTGCTCCAGGGTGGTCCCTCTCATGACAGACAGTCCTCCATGTACTTCAATGGAGAGTTCTTCTCATGGGCTGCAGTACTTCACAAACTGCTTCAATGCCAGTCTCTTCCACAGGGCACAGTCCTTCAAGAGAAGACTTCTCCAGCATTAGCCCCTCACCGTGCTGATCTTCAAACTGCTTCACCATGGTCCAGGGGCTGGAGGGCAACCTCTGCTCCAAAACCTGGAGCACCTCCTCCCCCTCCTTCTTCACTGGTATCTGCAGAACTGTTGTTCTTATATATTCCTCTCCTCTGGATACTGCTCTCCAGCAGGATCTTTTTTCCTCTTTCTTAACTACATGGTCCCACAGGTACCATTGCTGATGACCTCAGCTATGACTGTTATCAGGTCAGTCTTGGAATTATCTGGCACTGTCTCTGTTAGACATAGCAGAAGCTTCTGGCATCTTCTCACAGAAGCCATTCAAGTAGCCTCCCTGCTACCAAAACCTTGTCATGTGTGCAGAACCAATACAGCACTTCAACAATTAATAGTCAGACTGTATGAATTTACAATCAATTCCAGGTGAAAACAGCATACGAGAGTAAAACTGGAGTTGCTCTGAGGAGGCAACTTTTTTCACTTACAAATTCAGTGAACATTGATTGACTGTGTTATTTTTTAAAAAAATCAATATTGTTATTGGAGAAGAGAGAAAGACAAAATAGTTGTCCATTTGAACAAGTCAATGTAAGTAGAAATGCTTAAAAAATTCGTCAAGAGGAATAATTACATTGAGAGGATTTCATTAGTGCAGAGATTATCTTGAAGTAAATTTCAGCATCAGAAGTCAATAACTTCTCTGAGTGTTTTGTCCTTATTTTGCCAGTTTTCCACTAGAGACATATTTCTGTGGTAAAGACAGGATAAGGTAAATAACTAAAATCTGCCACAGTATTTTGGATAGGAAAACTAATTCTGTTTCTAATTGCCCTTTTTTGATGTTGGTGATGTTTGATTATGTTATACCCTGCTTTGACCGTCAACAGAAGGGGTGAACTATCATGTTAACAAAAAGCTCTAATTCTGTCCCATATTCAGCCATGAAATTTGTTGTTCAATATCACCTATTAAATCTTGAGCACATGCTTATAGTTGTTCAGACAGATTCAAAGCCTGAGAAGACTCAGTCCTACAACAAAACAGAGTTAAAATAATTGGTCTCCAACCTAATTTTTGGTCTGATACAAACCTCTTGGGTTAACTTTCACATTTAATACTCAGCTTTATTTTAAGTGGTTTTCCATATTAGGAAGGATTAGAATGCTTCATAGCTTTTAGTTTGTGTTATAAAAAATAGTACATGAATAGGGGTACAAAAACAAGAAAAGAAATCATGGCTGAAGGAAAGTAAGATTTTTTCAAATCAGCAAACTAGATATTGTCATGATTTACCAGTACTATATATATCTATGGTATCTTTGGTTCAGTCATGTTTTTCTAGTCTCAAATTCTTTGGCTACTTGTATCACAACATATATTCATAATAAAGGCAGAAAGAGTATATATTAAAAAAAACACTGAGATACTTGTAAATTTTAATTATGTCATATGATTAGAAATACAGTTAATAAAAGCATGCATGTTTATAGCACTACTATAGTACAGCACTATTGCTATTTCTAAGCTACTTGAAGAAATCTCTCATCCATAGATTTGGAAGCCATCATATGTTCCTGAAACAATGAAAAGTTGTTTATTTACTCAGGGGTGGAACTGCTTTTAAATGCAAAAATGAGACTAGAGTTTTTAAGAACTAGGAATTGGTACGTCCAATAGAAACAGATTAGAATTATGTGTTTATTTGGACATAGGAAATAATTAATTGAAGTGGCTTCATATACTAGGATGAATTTTTCTACCTGAGTCAGCCAGACTAACAGTAACAGTGTAACTACTTTTGTAGATGTGACCAAAACAATAATTATTTTTGAGACAACTACACTTACAAATAAATGCATCCCTTCCCTCACTAAGAAAATAGTTGATGCTGGTATTTAACATCATTCACTAATCTATTTAAATTCAGTCTTTTTGTTAATCTGTGAGAGTTTTCGTACTTTTCAAGACCCACAGTTTGAGACATTAATTACTCCAAAAAATCCTAGGAATAACATGAGGTTCTGTAGACTGAAGCCTGCCAGTAAGAGGATGTTTACTCCCCCTGCATCCATTCATTAGATTTTACTAAAAGCATTTAAGTTTTAGAAAATAATTGTTGAATGTTCAGTTATTTCCATGTAAAGTTTATTTCATTCCAAATTCAGGTATACATGTCTCAGTTCCTGTTTTTAAAGACATTTGTATTGGCAGAATTGAAACATAAGTGGTTTGGGCTAAATGTTCAGTAATTACTATCCTGCCCTCACTTTTCTATAGGTGGGGATACTCAGTCTCTTTGAATGGTGTACCTCAACTCAGCACTGAAGCCTGTAGCTTGAAAACATGCTCCAGCAAATGTCCTCTGTATATTTTCACACTCTTTTCATTCAGTATGGTTTTTGGCAGCTCACTAGAGTCAGGATTACTTTTGTCCTTTAAAATCTATTCTGTGCCCACAGTGACATCTTATTTTTATGGCACTGTAGGATAAAAAGATAAGTAATCAGACTATCTTTGCAGATACAGTTTTAGAGGAAAGACACTACAAAATTCTTTTTTAAAAATTGCTGCTGCAAAACCTAGAAAACACTTCATTCTACATGTGGTCCTGTTTTAAGCCAAGTATCTACAGACAACTTCTTAAAATTATTCAGTTAATACAGTGTATCTTAAAACCTACCATATTTACCTGTGTGAATTTGATGATGACTCCTAAATAGATAAGGAATTATCTGGTAGAAGTAGATGAGTTGTTTTCTCCCTAGGAAACAGAGCTTTCTGTACCAACATTTAATTTACCAAGGAAGTATTTGGAGAAGTCTCACACCAATCCATCTATACATCTTCTCTGACTGATAGAAAGACAGTCTAATAGAAAGGGGTAATTCATAGCATCCTTTACATATTCTTTGTCTAAATTATCCCTTGGAGTATTTACCCTCCCTCCTTTTCTGTTACCTGTAAAGGCAGCCAGAGAAGAGAGGGCAAAAATGTTGTCTACATTGGCTAAATTTACTGCCTGCTGGATGGTAGGACAGTAAGTTAAAACTTCCTTTTCTCTCCCCGTTCCTAATTGCTGTTTTGGCCATAACATCATCTAGTCACACATACCCTTGACCAACTTGTTTTGTATCAAATACAAATACAGCTGCATGAAATCTGGTAGCTTATTTTTAGCTAGTACCTTCCAGAATGCTGATGATGTTTCTTCAGAGAGGTGAAGGATCCACTACTGCTTATTTCAGGGTTTAATCGCTTTCACTGTTCAAAATCTATTTCTTGGTTTCATTCCAGTTTCTGCCTTTGGGTTTTTTTATGTCTTTCTCTGCCTGGAAAATTGCAAAGTACTTAAGCAATTGGTTTTTTCTCTCTGTGAAAGTACTTACAAACTGCAATCAAGTCAGTTCTCAGGTTTTTCTCTCAAATGTGACGTGTGAACTCCTTACGTGTCTCTGTGATAAACATTACTTCTGCCTCTTGGGAAGTGACTCTTCTGTGACTCTTTTTTGCACTTTGCCCAATTCCAAATGTCAAATTTTAAAATGTGAGTGGTATGAACCCTACACACTTGTTTTGATAATGCCTAATTTGTACACAACAGAAAAGGTCACCTATCTTTTTTAACTCACTCTGTACAAGTAGATGATAACGTCACAAATCGGGGTTAAAGGGAGATTAATAATCAGTTATTCAATTTCTGTGATCCCTTAATATGTATTATTTCTTTACCAAGTGTTTATGTATGCTGAATTTAACAGAATGTCATTTCCAATATTTTGATGGAGAGAAGTACACCCCAAAACAGACCATCACCAGTTTTCTTTTATAGATTCCCATTTATAAGACAAGTAACTTAAAAACAAATGGTGAATTATTGCTCAGGAAAACTCACAAAGATAAAAAATATCCATATGACAAACTTAACCACCAACTGTACTTACCTGTTTATGCAGAATATACAACTCTTTCTGTCTCATGTGCAAAGGGCTCTATTTTTATTAAAAACAAAAAAATCGCATTTTATTCCAGCAAAATAAAGCAGATCCAGAGTTAACTTTTAGTTAATGTAATTTGGCTAACATTTTTATGATATCAATTGCTGTCAATTATGTATTCTGCACAGTGTAGTTGAAACAATTTGCATAGAATAAATTACTAGTTATTCTGAAACTATTTTCTCATGGCATAGTACTCTAAATGTGCTATAATTGCCTCTGATATCTCTCTGACAGGTTTTGGTATTTCATACTCATTGAATGAACAAAGCATGCACTCTATCCAGCAGGGTGCATTAAGAATAAAATGAAATCTGGCACTGACATGCCACTTCCATTGATATTCATGAAGGAAAATGTAGTTTAGCAGCTCAGTCCAAGACTCCTCAAAGTGAATGGGAAGAGTCACAGCAACATCTATGACAGCTGAATCACAAACAGAGCCCCAGCAGAGGCAAGCTACCTATGGCACATGAAAATGAGACAAGCAAGCCCAGCAAGCCCATTCTGGATGAAAAATAACAAGACTGTTCTTAACTGTGTTAATCTGTCTTGCAGTAAATATATAATAGCCTTCCACTTAAGTTCAAATAAATAACCAGGTTCTCTAATAAATTATTCAGCCATTTCTATGCTGCCAGTTATGTACCAGACACATTTCTTTGAATGTCAGCACACACACTCCATTAGCATTCTTGTAGCACCTTTTTATTTTTGAATGAGAACAAAGTCCATTTCTCCTTTTGTATTTTTCTTTTTATAATTTTTTTTTTTAATTGCTGTGTTAACATCCAATGTCACTGAAACCAAAATAGCAACAGAAGTTTATGCTACCAAATGAATGGGATTTTAATGAATGTTTCTGACATATAAAATGATACCAGTACCAGAAATAATTTCTTTTTACCTTTTTGACTGCACATTTACAATAAAATTTTATGGATTTTGGAACAGTTTAAATTTTGGAAAAGTATATTCCAAACCTCAAAGGTGTTTTGAGCATCTCAGTTGTCTTTATTTCTGTATGTGTCTTTATTTCACTGTTTCCAGCAAGAGTTTGCACCAAGAATTTTCAGTATTTAGACAGATATCTTTTCTACTTCTTGGTCATGATTCCTATAAACGCACTGGGACACACCTTGGAAGCTATTGTAACATATTAGTTCATAAGAATTTTTCCAGCTTCCATGCTTTCTCTAAATTATTACTCAAGTAATTTCTTTAATGGAATTGATAGGACTAAAGAATGGCCTGTGTTGAAAAGCACCTTTCATCTAGTTCCAAACCCCCGCCATGGACAGGGACACCTTCCACTACATCAGATTACTCAGAGACCCATCCAACTCCGCCTTGAACACTGGCAGGAATGGAGCATCCGTAGCTTCTCTGGGCAACCTTTTCCAGTGCCTCACCACTCTCACAGTAAAATTCTTCCTAATATGTAATATAAACCTGCTGTCTTTAAGTCTGAAACCATTCATTCTTGTCCTATCCCTACATGATCTTTTAAATAGTCTTTCTCTATATTCTTTCAGGTACCAGAAGGCTGCAGTTAGATACACCCTGATGCTCTTTTTCAGGCTGAACAATCCCAATTTTCCCAGATGTTCCTCACAGGAGAGGTGCTCCATCCCTCTAATTATCTTGGTGGCCTTCATCTAGACTGTCCCTAACAGGTCCATGTCCTTCCTGTGATGGATCCCAGAGCTGGATGCAGCTGGATTATTTATAGAGTAAAAGCTGCATGTGCACTTAGTTTATGAATCCAGGTCCAGTTATTTGGTTTAATTTCCCTACATGTAATGAAAATTTTCCTTTTATTTTAGCTGAGACTTGATTTAATCTTCCTGACTAGCACTAATTATCTTTCTCATTTTTATGAGGATTTTGTTGTCTTTGATCTACTCAAAGTTGGTGTGAAGTTCCTGATCTGTTAGTGCCAAGAAGCACAGCTTACACCAATGTAATTTCAGTGAGTCATTCTGTCACAAAGCTTCCTACTGGTAACACAGAAGTTTTAGGCTTGCCAGAAGTGTAGTATTTTCAACTGTGTTTATAAAGTAAACACTTTTGGGATAATCTAGGATGCTTCAACATGTGACCATCTGGCTGTAAAATTAGGGAAAAAGCTTCAGCGTTGCTTAGTATAACCCATTTTCCAAAACTGCAAACATTTTTATTGCCATTTGAAGCTAGGGATAATAAAATTGACACAATTATTTTAGTGCAAATTTTAAAAAACTGGGAGAAAATATGTTTTTTCTATAAATACAAGTATCTTCTTTAAATCAGGGTTCATTTCTTCATACTGCGTGGAAGTAACAAACCAGCCAATTAACCTATCTTTGCCTCTACTTACACACCAATTCTTTATAAGTGTAATCACTATACAAGTTATTAAATAGGTAATCATGAAACAAATTGATCTATTGGCAAGATCAATTCATACTTCATACTGTTTTGAAGATCTGAATATAGGGTTTAATTTCTTTGCCTGCTTTCCCCTGTATATTGCAGAGTACTTGTTTTAGAGACTATATAATACTTCATATTAATAATATTTGTGTAATTCCTTTGAGATAAATATCCACTAAAATAAAAAGTCTTTATGAAGTCTTACTGTCAGTTTGAAGGCAATTTCTTGGGAAATAGTTCAGAAACTTTGTTTTTAAAACCTTTAGCAACACATTTCCTTACTGTTAGGTTATTGACCAATACTAGAAAATAAATTACTTCAAAGCAATCTTTTTCCTAGACAATGTTGATTTTGTAAAATTAGAATGGTCTGCAGCAAAGCCTATTTAGTCTTGACAAAAGATATAATTCTTTACCATGACAAGAAAGGCCATTTAAGTTATTTTAACCTGTAATATTCTCCTCTATCCAAGTATTGCAAATCAGTTCAATATATCTAGATTTACATTTTCCATGAAATCTTCACTCTTCTCAAATGGCAGAGAACTTACATGATCTCAAAGGAGATACCTTACAGCTCATGCATCATAAGATTTGTATTTCCTCCACCAACCATAATAGACAGAAGTCAAAACTAGTTTCAGATCCTCAGTAATTCAGTCAATCAAATCAACAACTTGCAAAAATGCAGTTCATGTACTATCTACTTGAAATCAAGTATGTTAATCAGTTTAAACCAAATTTTAGGTTAGAAACAGGTCTGAATGAAATTATTATTGAAAGTTTTGTTCTCAAAAAACCTTTTTAGATTTTTATATTAACCAAAGATAAGTATACGTATCCTTAAGGAGTATAAATTCTGAATTTATTTCAGCTCAAACAGCTCAGCCTGAAAATCTGCAGGAAGAATAATTTTAGTTATAACTTCATAACCCTTGGCATGTTCTAGATGCTTTGGAAAGAGAGATATATATTTTGTGTTACAAGATGTGTTGAACAGGGCATGAGCAAGGAATAAAGCAAGTGTTTGTCATGCATTCTGAAATCCAGAAACATGTTTGCCATTCTGTCTCATACATGTAATTTCCTTCAGTTTAAGGTTTTCCTGCACACAAACACAGAAATCTGTCATTTATTTCTCCATGCAGAAGAAAAATAACCTAGAGAGAAAATAACCCACAGAATTGCTGCAGTGTGAAAATTGAGCAGTAAATACAGGGGAAAACCAGACTCAGTGCCACATATATGCAGAGAAGCCACATACACAAAGGAAATCTCAGTGACACCGAAGAGCAGAAATATCTCCTTGAAAAATGTGGCTCAGCTGACTAAAATCTGTCCCTTAAAAGCCTGCCATAACCACTGGAGCTCTAAGGTTGTACTTTCATGTTCTGTGTATCTATTATAGTGTTATTTTATAACTGCAAAGTAGATTTTCAGAGCAAATGTCTAACATTCTGCTAAGTGGCTTTTAACCTTAGTCTTTTCCAGCTATACCTTTGTACCCCAGAATTCACCAAATTATCTGGATTTCATCTACCTCTATAGAAGGATTTTAAAAATAAGCCTTTCAGCTTTATCCCTTGAAAAATGGAAAGTTATTTGAAAAAAGAAATTTAGAAACAATCTCTGGATTTTCTCAACCTCAAAAAAAAAAAAAAAAGGGGGGAATGACAACTTATTATTTGCTATGTTTTCCAAATTTTTCATTTCTGAGATAGAGTTCTTACAAAAGCAGTTGCCTTGTCAAGACCCTGGGACAAAGACAAGGGAAGTGCACATTATATAACATAACACCATTTCCCATTAATATGTTGAGTTTTGTGGGCAATCTGCATTCCTTCTCCTTAAAAAGGCAAAACCATCTCATTCAGCCTGTGAGAGTTCTAGAATCTTCAAAAGACAGATCATGAAATCAGGCAAGACAGTTGTTGAGGAAATGTTAGCAGATATATTTTTGTTAGTCTTCAGCAGGCCTAAGCGTTTCCTTTATTCCTATCACAAAAACATAGCATAGACCTCCTTTAGAGCACAGCATTGATCACTAAGTTGATTGTCAACATCTGAGGTATTATTTCATGTCTACGCTATGGTTTTGACAGGGACACCTGAGCAGAGCACCTCGGTGAAAACCAAAGCCAAAATACAAGTTGAGCCTGAGAGACTACCACTTGGAATTGGCAATAGTTTGTCTGGAGAAGAGGTTATCAATAACTATTTCCATTTCCCAACACAACAGTTTCCCTTAAATACTGTGATTCAGGCTGTCATTTGAAGGTTAATTTAAGCTAAAAGCAGTTACAAAGGCAAAAATATTAAAAAACCCACAAGTGTTAGTCTTCAGTAGCATGTCCCAAGAGAAAGAAAAATAGCAAACAATATAACTAGTGCAAATTCAGTTGGCTGAACCATATTTGAATTGCACTGAACCTGGCAGCAGCAAAGGCAGGTAAGAAAGTCTTCTCCTTCCCTCTTAAAACCTTGCTTTAAAAGTCTACACGGAGTGTGATACAGCCTGAGGCTAAATACCAGCATGCAGAGAAATGGTTGACAGCTCTGTTCATTTCAGTTTTTCAAACTTCATCTCAAAGCTCTCATTCAGTATGTGTTGAAAGCAGAAAAAACCACTGCAATGATAATTCTAAGACCTGCAGGAAAGCATGCATACATAATGTGCATTTTCTATGTATTGTTCTGGTTTGATGTGCTCACAGAACTTGAAGAGGAAAGCATATGTACATTTCAGACCAAAAACAGACAAGAAAAGCAGTGTCATGCACCTCATACAAAGTAGTAAGGCAAAACATTCTTCTCCAATCACTACTGGCAGATATGTGTAAATGCAGGTATGCATGCAGGCTCATACTGTCAGTGAAATTAGAACTGACAAATGATAACTTTGCACTGCACGATGTTTTGCAAATTTGACGAACTCACAGCAGGACCTAGAAATCTTAATCTTTTCATTTAACTTTAAATAAGTAATTGCCTTTTATTAAGCTTTAGCAGCAGGGACTTAAATTTCAGCTAGAACCTTGAAGTTTCATGTTGATCTTTGTTCCAAACTACCAATGTAAAACGCCAATGCCAGTGACAGTTACAAAGAAATGCAATACAGATAGGAACCTGGGAATCTGCTCTAGATATAGTTTATGGTATACTTACTGGACTGGTTCACAGTTCAGAATACATACACCTTAAAAAATACAACAAATGTTTACCAAATCAAAATCCAAATCTAAGGTTTGGAAACAGTTTGTAAATGTTTGTAATTATAGTATTCTTCAAATTTCTTCCTAAAAAAATTTACTGTTCACAGAGCTTCCATGTATGATTCATGTTCCTGTTCTCAGGTATGTTTAAAAGGAAGGACACATCCTTTTATTGGCAGCCATTTCTGTAGGATTCAAGAAAAGGCCTTTTAGATAACAAACTAAGAAGTAAAGGCATCCATTATCCCTTTGAGAAATTCTTTGAAAATGGAAATTTTTTCAAATGCTTCCAATGCACAAGTCCAATTAAAGAAGAAGTGACTGCTATCTCACAGATTAGACTATTAACAACAGCTACCTTAATTAGGGAGCAAACTACTATCTAGATATAGGTTTAGGGTTTTGAGACCAATATTGGGCAATGCTTAGGAGCTGTTAAAGACATCCTGCTTATTCTCTTTGGACCATAATGGTAGTACTTTCTTAGTTTTTAACACAAAACATGGAACAGCACTGAAAACTTCTAAGGTCTCTAGGTGAAGCATAAGAGCATAAGAAAAGAGTTCAAACTCTTGGGCCCTATCTGGAGCTTTAGATTACAACGTTTTTGACATTTCCTTCTCAGTTCATCGTATTCCAACTTTGTATATGGTATTTCTTTCACCTTCATTTGATGCTTCTTAGTCTTCATAGATACTCTTCATTCTTGTGCTTGCACCTACTCGCTACCTTACTGAAAGGGAGTTGTCAAGGTGAAGAGGCCAGCACAAAGCACGGCACTGTTTTTTTGATCAGTGTTGATTTTTTCTTAACAATGTGTACTCTCAGCTGTCCTGTTTGTTATATTCTGTTTGCAACTGAACCATTCTCTGAGAACTCAGCATTATTCTGCCTGGTCATCAAAAGTTTAAGGGTGCAGCAATTTATGGTTTTTACTTACTAATTCACCTGATGTTTAAGAGGTCAATGTAAATTACCAAAGGCCTGTAATTTAAGCATTTGCTGGCTTTCTGCTTCACAAATTTGATGGACATCTTAATGGGATGACTAAGATTATTGAGGAACATAATGATCACCCTTTATAAAGAACTCACAGCTGCAAACACTCTCACAATAAGCTTCAAATTACAGTTGTGTTTTCTGAAACTACATTTGTATTTTCTGTCAGATATACCTAATACCTGCAGAATGCTTCTGCCACATGTGTCATTGACTTCACCTGAAATGTAACGATCCATCCCTTGTAAAATTACATCAAATGGGCTGACATTTTTCTGCAATGAACTCCTGATATAGCAAAGGTTGTGCTTTATTGAAGTTTTTCTTTACGATTTCTACTAACAAAACTGTGAGAAACTGTTGATACTTTCACATTAAATGATTTGCACAGACAATGACAAATTCTTGATTAAACAATCTGGCAACGAATTTTCATTAAATTGAAAAGCTATTAAATTATATAGACTTACTTTGCTTTAGCACTCAGGCTGCAATCTACATTTAATAGTTGCTAAGCATTCTTCTGATGTCTAAACTATTTCTAGACAGAAACAAAATGGATTTTGTAATAAAAGTAGAATTAAAGAAAATAAAGTAATAGGAATCTATTAATTTTATTCACTTTATTTTGTACCATCTGTATGCTAAGGACTTTGTAAACAGTATAGTAAACAAGTGCACATATGGAGAGGAATATATGCCAAAAAATTCTGCAACAAACTGAGAAGTTAAAGTAAAATGATAGGTAGGTAGATATCTTCTTTCTGTTAACAGGTGACTTCTATTACTGGTGTGTTTACTAGATTTTTGGGATTTGGGACGTTTGTTTTTAAATTAATGTCATCCTTTATTTCATCCACTTAGTAAGACTTTAATTTTGTCCCAAGACTTCAAAGATAGCAGAAAGCAATACAAAAACCCCTGCCACTTCTGGAAAGGACTTGTAAAGACTGTTAGCTGCATTAGTAATTATATTTTACCGTGCTTTGCAAGTTATGAATTATATGGACAGGCACTCTATCTGCACTCTGCTAGCACTGCTTTCTGGGGTGTCCAGCAGATGTTAGCATTATTCAGCGTACATACGATGAGAAGGTTTTCCTTACTCTTAATGCACAGGGCAGACAGGTTTACACAGCACAGAAAATTTTTCCCCCCTCAAATAAGAACTAAAGATAACAAGGCATTAGCAATTTCAGGGTGTTGTTGGGCTAACATTCATGAGTCATGTCCAAATGAGGCGGCAAAATTGCCTTTCCTTCTAGCATCATCCTGTGCTGAAGTTTCTGTTAAGGGATGGAGACCCTCAGTGCAAAGGGCTGGAACATGGGGGAGATGAGAATGTCTAGTCACTACTGTTTGGAAGTCAAAATGCCCATGCCCTAAAGGCTAACTAGACTTAGAATCTTGTATCAGTACTATCAAATATAAAAATAAATATTCAAAAAGTATCCACTTCTTGCGAGGGGCATATCAGTTTGGCCTCTGGTATCTGGCTTGGGAAATAATAATTCTTGCAGGCAAAAATCAAGCTAAACCTACTGGAAGCCCCTTTAACTCAGGAAAAGACATATGTAGGGTCCCTGACTGCCTCAGAGCACAGGAGATTTGTGGTAATAGGAAGCTTTCCCTCCTTTATTTTGCTGAGAGCTCTGTGGAGCGTTTTCAGCCAACCCTGAAAGCTTCTTCAAGTTCCACCAGTAGAAACATGCTTTTGCCTGATTTTAGATGTGGGGAACTTGCTGGTGGCAATAGAAATAAAAAGTAAAATAAAAATTCCTTCTGTTTTCCATTTTTTTATATGACTAACCACTAAAACATGGAATGGAAAACCTGGACTGCATGGGGGAGAGCCCTGTCCCTGATCCTTCGTATGTCAATGCCTCTTGTGCCAGAGAATGAGTTCAGCCTCCAGGACAACCATTTACAGCTGTGAAAGGCACTTGTACCTGAAGTCAAAACACTCATGGCAATTCCTGAGGAGATATAAATAAGTTCAAGGGGCATCTACAGAGCAATAACAGTGTGTTTAAGCTCAAGGAAATATTGATAGCTGCAGACTCTTTCTGAGTCCCACGAGACAGTACTCAGGCCCTCAATCCACTCCACGGAGCTATCACAGGAGCATTAAGCACTATTGCTGTGAAGGCAGTTAGCCATAAAATCAATGTTTTCTACTACCAGAAAAAATCCTCCCCATCCTTCACTTGTGCAGCTGCCCTGTCTCCTGATGATTTGCAAGCAGGGAACAGGCATGTTGAAGCAAGTACTAGAAAACCTTGACCCGATCTGCAGCTTGTTATACAGAGGCACTAAGGCAGAAGAACTAGGGGGTTATTTTTCAGCCAGTGAAGGACAGGCACATGCATTTTCTCTTTCTCTCTCTTACACATCAGAAAAAAAAAAAATGGGAAACCAACAAGTTTGATGCATTTCCATTGTGATTTAGTAAATCTCCAGGTTGTTCCTGAGGCAATACAGTGATGTACTACTTTTCCTTCAGGGGAAAAGGAAACTCACAGCAGAGCCCCTGCTTAAATGACATTTCAGAAACACCTTTTTTCACTGGCATAGCTCCCAGCAGAAAATACCAGCTTCCTATTTCAAGAGAAATACCCTAATGAATTCAGTCCAAGAAATACATTTTAAACTGTGTAAGTCAAGCCCAGGAGAAATAAAGAGGAAAAAACACGTAGCATGATCAGTAAGTTTATGTTCTAGGATAACCACAAACTACAACCTTTTTTCAGTGCTGGTGGCAACATCAGTGCAGCTGGCACTGGACAGGCTGCTGAATCTCTGCTAGTAAAGCTATGTCAGTCCTGTTCATGTATATGTAATTCAAGAACTGATTGTCCTCAGGAAAAATACAGCATTGATTGTCCTCAGCAAAATACAATCCAGAAATTATAAGGGAAAAGGATAACATTTACAGAGCAAATTTTGAATGATATTGAGACAAACATATCGTTATGTATATTGGAAAGAAAAAGTTACACTGATTTTTCTCACAAACAATAAAGAAGAAACTCAAATATTGTAGATCTAGAAGACAAGATAAAAAAAGACTGCATATTTCGGTTCTCAGTAGAACTCAGGTGAATGGCTGGCAGAGGCAAAAGTTAAAAAGAAAGGAGTTATGAAAAAGCTTGACTCTATTACCTTATTAGGTTTCCTTCACCCTGCATTGTTAAATATTTTGTATTTGAGTCTTAACATGTCATTGGGCAGCATTTTTTTTCCTGCTGCTTTCTGTAACCTTCCTCCAATCTGACTGTCTGTTTGCAACTCTATACGTATATTTTTCGAAGCAGAAAACACCTGCATGCTAACACACCATGTCATAGAATTGAGACAAAACGCCTAGGAGAGGTAAGCAAGATGGATTCTATTTCTTGAAGATACATTGTTCATGCTCCAATGTACTGACAAGTCTCAGTAACAGACCCTAGAAAGTTCTGTTTTCAGATGACACTTAGTATATTTTGCCAAGAAATGACATTTGAAACGTATCAACCAGCTGCCCCATATCCAATGTGCCTCTCATTCTATTAATTTGCAGTGTTACTTCCTCTATCAGAGCAATTATAAATAACACCTGGCTGCAAAGTGCCCCATATTTCTATTTGCCATGACCTATTGATATACCACACGATGTTAGCCTTTACTCACCCAGACAGCTTTTCTGCCTAGAGCTCTTGAACTGATATCCTAGCAGACAGCCTTGCTTTTCAAAAGCAGTTACAAAGGGTTTCAGAAACAGCAATATTTCCTTAAGATGGAACAAGAAAATCTAGAAGCTGGAGTATGTTTTGTGCTGTGACATACAAATTTTTATCAGTCAATAGGATCGTGACACTGAGAAAAACTTTTAGGAAGTTTAGCTTTCGGGCATTTTTAGCTACTGTTTAATTTCTCAGCAAATCTCAGTGCAAATTAGAATACAGCCTTTCTTAAATCACCATGAAAAACTTCAAGTGTTACAAGAGACTGTAGGGTTTTGGCCTACCTGTCAACCTGTGTCTTGATTACAGTGAATTTTATCATTTTCAATTTCATTTTAATGCCAAAGCAGAACTTTAATTACCCAAATAAAAAGGTGAAAGAGGGAAGAAAGGACAAGAATGTGAGTGTCAAATAATATAATTGGGATAAAAAAGGTATGGGTTAATTAGGGATTTAACTTTCATGAGTTAAAAAGCATTGCTTAAACACTTACATACAAAGCCCAATCTCTATCTCACAGAGGTCTACAGAGGAAAAATCCTCTTCAGCTTTAAAGGACTTTGGATCAGCCCCATAAATGTTAATTTTGCTTTACGTAAGTCTGTGGACTAAGGCTTTCCTTCCTTTCGGGGGAAAGCTGATCCGCTGACGGTGTCTGGCAGCTTTCAGATAGTGTGGGTTTCTGCGTGCGCCTGCTTGCCCCAGGCCACTTCTGTGTTTGTATGCCTTCTCCTCAAATTCCTCACTGTCTCATAGGAATTGCAAAAAGGATGCACAGCATGCCTCCGCCCTCAATTATGAAAAGCTTCTCTTTCTAAACGGCATTTATCATCCTTTATAACAGTCTTTCATCTGGACAGCACACACAGTTTTTTATAGGAGACAAAGTCTAAGCAGTAATGTGGGCACTCAGGAGGTAGCAGAGCATCAGCAATCTAAGCATCTCTCTGAGAAGATCTCTGTAGTATCCCCAGTCCAAACCATTTCCTAAAAACACAACACAGAAATGATCTGATACAGAAGAAATTTATTCTTTTCATGTCATACTTGAAAAAATATCCTGAAAGAATAAAATCTAGTAATTGAATTCTATCTTTGATGACAAACATGGGTTTACATTACATTGTTTTCTTTCTTCTGCAATCCTTACTTCTCTAAAGGGTGATAGGATTTTCCAAGAGAGAAAAACCAGAAGAGAATACAAATTTGATTAAAATGTGATTCACAAATACCCAAGCAGCCCTGGTATTCTTATTTTTCACTTTATTTAAATTTCTCCCCCTTTCCCACAAAAGTATAAACAAAAGACATGGAGGAGTGTCCCTGTTTGAAGGTACACCTACAGACACACACAGACAAATGGATAGACAGATAGATCGACCAATCTCAGATGTTTTCTTGCACACCTCTATCTAACCAATCCTATCTATTTCTTCCCATAAGCTGCGCTCTAATTTTCTTCCATGCTTGTGCTCCTGCACAGGATTCACTTCTCAGGTGTAAGAGAAAATAAGCAAGTTCTAAGCCTCAGCTCATCCTTCTTGTCACTGTTGTGTTTTGGAGACGGGCGAAGAAAGCACAGACCTTAGCATTCATACAGGACAAAGAAAGCAGGAAGGCAGGAAAGCAGGAATTCCTTTATTAGAGAGCATATGCTTATATGGACAACAGCGCTAGGAGCAGAGCAAAGACACTCACTATTGGTTAATTGAAAAGACACCCCTTTACCTGAAAAACAACACCAGTGCAAAAATATCTCTTCAAAACAGTCTGTGACAAACAGCAGATGTTATTTACCAAGGATTTGTTTATCAAAAGTTCTTTTGCATCCCTCACGGCCCTGAGGCCGCTCATGAGAAGCTTTACTTTCTCACAGAACTCTGCTGAAAATCGTCCCCTAAAAAGCAGTCAGCATCCATACCTTTTCTTTGCTAAAGTTTACATCAAAAATCCTCATGGAGTATTTAAACAGGCTCAGACAGTCGCAGCTCAATTTTCAACTGAAATAAATAAATATTTTTCCCAGATCTCCTCCTCTAAAGAACAGTTTAATAACCTAAGTCTAACCTGTAGTGAAAAAAAAATTAAAGAAACATTGCCTCTTTCTCAAATTCTTGAATTAATCACCTCTTAATCTAACCAGGTGCTGGTTCCTCTTTGTCTGTTCTCCAGTAAAACAAACTTTCTCTAGAATCACTTTTCTTCTTTACAAAAGCATAGTGTCTTTCCCTTCAATTTTCCTTTTGACTATTCCAGTAAAGACCCAAAATCCTGGGTAGGCTGACAACTGCAGGGGAGTGACTTTTGCAAATGCCTGTACACCTGATCCAAAGAGTAGTTTATTTTTACAGTTTAGCTTAACTGGTTTTCCACCCTTCAGAATTACCTGTAGGTAGTCTTCAGGCAATAGTCATTCAAATAAACCAGCAAGGAAGCAAGCTTTGCTTTTGATTTTGCATTTTACTGTAATTATATGACATTCATCTATTCTCATAGTTTAACACTTGATGAGGACTGCTTAAAGCTCTGCATTTCCATTTCCACAAAAATTTTTAACTTTCATTGTCAACTAGAATACAGAGATTAAAATGTTCAAATGTTCAAATGAATATTCTTACTAGCTGCCACATGTAGAGTTAAGGAGAAGAAAAACTTACCCTCAACATCATAGTTCCTTGACCCTAATTAATGCCTTTTTAAAATTTAAAAGAAATCTGTAGTTAATGCACTTTTTTCTTTAAATGGTTCAGTTCACCCCCAAATACATGGTTCCTTCCTAAGTTGTAACCCTCTCCCTAAGTTGTTGCCTGTTATTGGTTTGTGTTACCTAATCCCTCCTGCCTCCCATTTCCCTTGGTCCCTGAGATGTGTTCTCCCCCATTACTCCTCCCCTATCAGTATCCCATTGACCCAAGCCTTGGATCCACCCCCACTCTGGAAAGCTCTCTGAAGCTCCTGCCAGAGGCATTCTTGCTCTCTGCCTTGGCCTCTTGGCCTGCCTGCCTCGCTCTCTCCTCCCTTTGGAACCATGCTCCCTCCTGGCGTGGGACCCCCAATAAAGTCTCATCTAATTAGCACCCTCTGAAGCCGTGTATGTATTTTGCTGTCTGTGTACTGCTCTTAGCTCATCTGCTACCTCAAGACTTCTCTCCAGGAATCCCAGTAAGGCTATTGTACACCACCCCCCTTTTCCCGAACCCTGGGGTATGGTGTCCCCAGCCCCTGTCGCTGATCACCGGGTTAAAAAGGGCAGGGGCACAGAAATCAATCATGACAAGTTTAGAATCTCATTCTGTGCACCTCAGCACAGCTGTCTGAGTGTGCTTCCTGTACCTGTCTGCCTCCCCCAGTGTGGTGAGCTACTGACCAGAGCACTCTCTCTCAGCGGATCAGATTTCCTTCCATGTATGCCAAAAATACTCTGAGCCTCCTGAATCCCTTTCTAGCATCACTGATGGAATGCAGGCGGAATTAGAATTACTTCAAAATGAAATGCATCTTATACCTTTTTAAACTACATGAAAACATTACACAGAGGGACTTGTAATCAGATTCAGGGGAAAGTGGAGAAGTCAAACTCATGATTCACCTATTTGAATTTCTCAACATGGGTAATAAATGAAGCATTTCTGGAGCAACTGAATAATTTGTACATTTTCACAGTAGATCAGACTCATATAGCAGAAGCTGGTTTTGTAATTGTGACACATTTAGGGAAATTCAGTGACTCAGTGTTCAGTGATTTTCATTTCCACCTTGATGGCATCCTTTTGGAATACATGCAGGCAAATGTTATAAAATAAGCCACATACAAACACTTGCTACCTAAAGGATTTTACTTTCTCACACTATCAGTGTTTCTCAAGTTACATTTCTTGTGCAAACCTGAGTCTCATAATAAGCATAGGAATTTTTATGTAGTTTTAAAAGCTCAGATTAACTTTGTACCTAAAGTCACTTTGATCACTGATATATCCTTATGCCAGTAAAGGAGAGAATGACAGAATTTAACACTGGAGAAAAACACCATAACCTTTGAATTAGAATAATAAATATGAGTTTTAATTTCTATAGACTGCTGCCCAAGGAAGGATAATGCAAATACATGGATAATATAATAAATGAGGTTAATTGCTTTGCTCCCTTCTGCACATGAAACCCAAAAGATGACGTGACTGAACAAATTACTCATACCTTAAACCAGAAAAGAAGTTCTTGATAGGTTCCAAGACAAAAAAAAAGTGATTTAAAAATAAACAAACTAACAAAACACAAACATTTTCTTCCCTGAGTAGATGTTTAGAAGGAGATTGTTGAGTAACAAAGTCACTAGAAGGATTTGCATTGACATGAACCATGGAGAAGATCCTGCATATTAAAGAGGAACCAAAACAGCAAGAGTTCATAACATAACTGACTGACAGAACCTCTTTATGTCTGTGCGGAGGTAAGTTCAAACATAATGCCTTTAGGAAGAGAACTCTCCACTGTGTGACCTGTTTCACAGAAAGCTATCAGAAATCAGTTAATTCATTCTGAAGGGTAGGTATTAATCTACCTTAGGAAATAAAAATGAGCAGATGAAAGATAGCATAATATAGTCAGGTTGATTTTCTTCTCTTATCTGTTTTTCTTTTTTTTGAGGTCTTATGTTTTACCGCAGCAATCATTCCTCACCAATTTCAAATCTGAAGTGTAGATAATTAGTTATTGGTTATACTTTTCCTCACTTGCCTTACACAAAACTAGTTGTTGTGAGGGTGCTTCTCAGGCAATCCTCCAGGCTGCATAACAACATGAGATCAAATTGGAACCTACAAATACCAGTGCATATTAATGATGAGCCTGAAACCATTTGAGAGGGTCTTTGCCCAAAACGTGGCAACTGAAGTGGCCAGAAATCAGCAACCATGTTAAGTAGTCATGGAAAAACTACAAAGAGGTTTTGCAGTAAAAGAGTCAGCCTAAAGAGAGGTCTAGGAGAAGCACGACGGCTGCAGTGGCAGAAGGGATGGTGCTGCAGGTGGGAGCAGATGCCATCAGAGCTCAGTTTGACGCCACACAATCTCCCAGGGGGGCCCTGAGCAGCCTCTCCCCCTCTCTGGCTGGTCCAGCTGCCTGAGGCTGAAGAAGGACCCGTGCTGGATGCTGGCTGGGAGCTCTCAGGGCAGCTCCACCCCAGGAGGGTTTGCAGCCAGGGATCCCAGGAGGGGCGAGCCTCCATCGCCCGAGGGCTTCGCAGAGGGGCTGCTGCAGGGGATGGCACTTTCTGGGATGGGTGACAAAGGGGTGCTCAGAGACTGGGGGTGTTTATCAGCATTTTCTGAAGGGCTCCTGATGTGTGGTTCATGTGTTGCGTCACTGACACTGATCTCTGTATAGCTCATCGATTGCCAGTTAATTACATGTCATTAATAAATCAATAAAACTCTTCAGTCCCGACTCAGTTTGACAATATGAAATTACAGTCTTTCCCCTGTGAAAGCTCATCATTTAGGGAGAAGAAATGGATTCTCTAATGTTTTATAATGTTACGTTTTAAGACGTATTGTGCAGATTTATTCCAGAAAAAGTCTTTGTAGCCAACAAAGTTTTGCTCAGTTTATACCACTACAATTCAGAACATGGTGCCATATACCTGTGGCTTTGAAACTTCTAATTAATGTTATCTTCAATACTTTGGAAAGGGGCTCAACTAACTCTATAATGAGAGTATCAGAGTTAAAGCAACAGGTATAAGAGCAGAGAGATTTCTCTTGCTGGTTATTTTTTTATTCCCTTTTGGCCAGATCCTTTGCCAGTTTTTTCCCCTTTTTTTAGTTTTGCTCCGTCAATCTAATTTTAGAAACAGAAAGTGAAGCATGCTTTTAAACAGATTGCTTTTGCCCTGTTCAAAATTTTTTCCTTCATTTCCATGAACTCTCCAGATTACATAGCTCTTGATCTTTTGCAGTCACTCCAACAGCAGGTGGGAAAACCAGCTAATCTTAGAAACTGCACACAGATAAATATGTTCTTTAGACATGATTATTTTATATACTTAAAACAAGGCTACATACAAGGCCTTAATAAAAATAATGTCATAAAAATCCCCACATGCATATAGATCTAGAGGGAGGGGTATAGTCAAAAAATGCAACAGGAAAAATAATTCATTGAAAGGACAAAAGTTTATGAATGAAATCCTACATATTCTCAAGATTTTTCAACAAAATTACTGCCTCACTTGATACATAACAAACTATATGATGAAATCTCAATTAGGAGACATCCCCAAGTGTCTCTGTTGTGTTGCATAAGAATATTTTCTCTTTTGTTTTGTATTAAAACATTTGAATCACACTTTAAGTTAAGCCTAAGGGTCTATTATGAAATAATTTTTCTGGGAGAGTAAATGCCTCTGATTCCAGATATTTTTTTTTTTTTTTAAATCCATTTTAGAAATAATTTGTTTTCAGTCCTATAGTTTTTTCTTTCATGAGGGAATGCAGTGAATAGTTTCTATATTGTGAGCCCGGATAGTCTGTGAATCTTGGAAAATGCAGACATCATAAAGGGTGACTGAAAGCAATTTGAAAAAAAAAATTGGCTTGACCCAGACTGAAAGATCCCTCGGGGACAGTCATGCCCCTTGCCTTAGGGCTCATGTAAATCTGAGGAGGGCATTCGGTAATTGTCTCTCAGGAACAGGAGAAAAGTTTTCTTCATATGTTTGTGTTTCCTGTAGAATCACACAGATACAGGCAAACACCAGCATGGTGACACTCAGAGCTGAAAGCCACATGGTTGTTTTGTTCCACATAAATGCACATTACCTCCTTTAGTGAAGTCATGTCTTCCACAAAAAAGCCAACTGGTACATCATTTGTCATGCACAGGGTAATCTCTTGGTATGTCAAATTCAAAATGCACACATCCAAGCACATGTAGACTTACTCCTTGATTTAAAATAAGTAAATGAATTAATAAATAAATTCAAAAGTTAGGTTGATACATCATTGTGCTGGGTTGTGGTTTTGGGGCTTGGTTTGGATTTTGTTATTTTTTTATCTTAATGCTTTCTAGATTAAAGAAAAAAAAATTAACAGATTGATTCTCAGTTCTCAGCCTGTCAAAGCATAGTGAAAGAAATCCTTATAGCTTGTATATTAAGTCTGATGCAAGGTTCACCTGTTTGTAAACAAACAGGGATGTTCTTTGGCAATTCCAGAAACATCGCTTTCTACAATAGCACTGTTGGATATAAGGAGAATACAGATTCCCTGCAACTAAACTAAATTTAAATGTACTAATGCATAACCAGTGGGCATCAATAACATACACTGATGAATCTGAACAGAAACAAAATTTCAGGCTGCACCTCTGCCTGGGAAATCAAATACAAAATGTAATAGCCAAAGTTTCTTAAGAAATCTTATGTCAATATTTGTGTACCAACATAAGGAATCTGAAGTATTCTGTTGAATTCTGATGACTGACCAGAAACATGAATGTGACAATTGACCCTGATGTTGAAAGTATCTTGCAATAAGCTGAATTTATTTTAGCTCCATGCCAATGCACCACTTCTGTTATAGTCTGAAAGAAGAGTTATAGAGGAAGCAAAAAATCATCTACTGACAAAAAATGACAAAAAGAAATAAGACATTTAACAGATTATCTACACATTTTTAAATTCTTACGGACATAAAATCTTAAATTCAATCTTATTTTAGTGTATTTTCATGCAATTATGCTAGAAGATACTCTCTCCACTACTGCTACATCATATTGTGGTATTAAAAGATGAAGCCCTGCTTTGATAGTGTTTCAGGAATTGAATATGAAGAAAAATGCTTGGCTAAAGAAATACAAAAATGCTGGGTCAAACATTATACTATAACATATATGTCAAACATTATACTATTTTTTGCTCTCTTTCCTGCTGTATTACTGGTATCCAGAGATATCATTTCTTATGTCCCATCCACTTGAAACTGTATAGAACCTTGTTAGCTTGCACCCTTTCTTTTGAAGTAGGAGACTTTTTGTTTGTGGATACATTAAAACACTGAAGTGTAAATAAGTGACTTCTGTCTCAGAGAGCATTTTGAAACTTTGTTCTGAGATATTTTCATGGAAATGATAAATCCCTTTCATCCCCAGACAATGAGCATATGTACCTTCAGAACCAGAACATGTCAAACACCTCTGAAGGGCTGGGACTCATTTCAGAAATCTGGAGAGGGATTCTGGCATTTCAAACTGCTTTCCTCCTGTTGAACAGGAAGGAGTTAAAATAAATTCTCTATAAAATTAAAACAAACCTTTGCAAAGTCTGCAAAATTACTGGTTTTGAAAAAAAACACATTACTTTGAGAGATTTTTGAGATTATTGATTTATTTTACAATAAATAATAATCTATTTTAAACACTGCCATTTTAGTAGTACCTCAGTAAGTATGGGAAATGTATGAGTTCTGAGAAGGCCAATTATATAATGGCATTTCTATCTACTTAAATACTGTTAAAAACTTGTCTCTTCTATATATAACATTATAAAAACATGGAGCTAGTTTAGGTTCTAGAAAACCAAACTATGGACAAAATTTTAAAGTTGAAAAAAATAATTGAGACATTATGTAGACACCAGCCTCGATGAGTACTTGGAATTAATTTCTTTGTTTCTTTGTTTCTTGTTAATAAGAAGATTGTCTGGAAAACGAAGACAACTGTAAGGAACAATTTGGTGACAGCTTTGAGGCCAGGTAAGCCTGGCATAAACTACCAGATGATACACCAGTAGCTAAAAGATGTTGTGTATACCCATAATCCAAATACATTGCTGAAAGTGTTAAGTATAGATTCAGCAGACCTATAACAACCATCTCGTCTCCCTTTTTATTCCATTTTTTGTTTTAATGTATCAGGCAGCCTGCAGTTTCTCCTACAAGAGCTCTTTTCCATTGTTATGGAGAGATGCTTCTTGTCTCGCACTCCAGTGTGCCTGTAATTGCATTCCAGCAGTATTGAGAGCAATGGGCGCAGAGGTATGTACATTTCTCTATTTATTTGTTTAGCTATTTCTACCAAAGTCACGTTTCTACCACTTTGTTAAAGGTCAGGTTTCAATACAAGGGCTCTCCTATCCTACTGTCCATCACGGTTAATAATAAAGCAGATAAACAAGTCAAAATGCCTGCAGTATAAATGTACAAACATTGATTTCCATTTTCTTGTCCTAAACACACTCCTTCTTGTGATCCTTTGCTGCACTCTTTCATTGTACATGTTCTGTTATGTCAACCTTCTGGCCAGCCACACAGTAAAAATCCAAAGTTTTCGGTTAATCAGTCAGTTACTCTATATAATTTTAATGTCTCTGTTTTAAAATACATTTTTTCAAGTAAGCTGTACACTAATATTTTCAGTAATTTAGGCTGAAAATCTCCTTTAAAAGAAAGTTTTTTAGACTGAGTGATTTTTCTCTACTGGATATGCTTACCATCATAAACTTTACCCAGCCTAGGATGAAAGAATAATCAGATTGCTGACATTTCATTTTCTAGGTTATTTTACCATGTTCCCTGCTGTAGTTGTCTAAATACTGCTGTAGAGACTATGCACAGCAGTATTAATAAGCAAGCTCTCCTGGCCTTGCTCACTTGCAGTATGAAACAAGAAAACATACGTGTACTACCTACACTGATGTGCTGGCTATGTCAGCCAAAAAGAAAAGAGCTACAGACATCATTTATCTGAACTTCTGTAAAACCTCTGACACAATCCCCCACAGCAGCCTTCTCTCTAGGAGAGGTGAATCCAGTGGAAAAGGAATTGGTTGAAGAGTTGTGTCCAGAGGGTAGTGCTCAGTGGCTCAGAGTCCCAGTGGACATCAGTGACAAGTGGTGTCCCTCAGGGGCCTGTACTGGGACCAGTGTTAATATCTCCAGCAATGACATAGACATCAGGATCAAGGGCATCAGCAGTAGCTCTTCCAGTAACACCAACGCAGTGTGGTGCAGTTGACACACCTGAAAGATGGGATGCCATTCAGAGGGACCTGGACAAGCTCAACAAGCAGGTCCATGGGAATCTCATGAGATTTAACAAGACCAAGTGCAAGGTGCTGCACCTGGGTCAGAGCAACCCCTGGTATCAGCACAGGCTGAGGGAANTCAGAGCAACCCCTGGTATCAGCACAGGCTGAGGGAAGAACAGATGGAGAGCAGTCCTGGGGAGAAGGACTTGGGGGTGCTGGTGGATGAGAGGCTGGACGTGACCCAGCCATGTGCACTCCCAGCCCAGAGAGCCAAACGTGTCCTGGGCTGCATCCAAAGCAGTGTGGGCAGCAGGGCCAGGGAGGGGATTCTGCCCCTCTGCTCTGCTCTGGTGAGACCCCACCTGGAACTCTGCATCCAGCCCTGGGGTCCCAGTGCAGGAAGGAACTATTGGGGTGAGTCCAGATGAGGGGCACCAAGCTGATTAGAGGGATGGAGCACCTCTCTTAGGAGGGAAGTCTGAGAGAATTGGGATTGTTTATCCTTTAAGAGAAGATTTTGTGGTGACCTAATTGTGGCCTTCTAGTACCTGAAGGGAGCCTACAAGAAAGATGCAGTGACAATTTTTACAAGAGCCTGTAGTGACAGGACAAGGGAGAATGGATTCAAACAGAAAAAGGAGGTTTAAATTAGAATTCAGAAAGCAGTTCTCTACTGTGAGAGTGGTGAGGCAGTGGAAGTGGTTGCCTGGAAAAGCTGTGGATGCCCTGTCCCTGGAAATGTTCCAGGTCAGGCAGGCTTGGGGGTTCTTAGAAACCTGCTCTAGTGAAAGATGTCCCTGTCCATGGCAGATTGGAACAAGATGATCTTTAAAGTCCCTTGAAACCCAAACCATGCCATAGTTCTGTGATTCTCAAACAATCCACTCCCTAGCCCAACCCCTGGAAAAGCTTTCTTTTACGCCTAAAGACATAATAGGCATTCCTGTCTTCTGAAACTTCTGACCACACAGAAACAAGTGTGCAATATTGGATTTTTGTTTTTGCAAACATGTGGAAGTTTTTCTGCATTGCATACTGAAGAATTTGCTTCTGAGTTTTGAAAACCTATACTTTGTCAACTTGTACAAAAGGTAATAGAAGAAAAGCCACATAAATTAGCTCATTTTCTTGTTGAAACCCCATACTAAGAAATACCAATTATCTACATATTTCAAAAAATATTTAGATAGAGATTCTTGTACCATCTCAAATTGAAGTAACTAGAGAAGCTTATACCTACCATATTAGATCATGCTCAAGAAAAGAGGAAATTCTTGTGCAAAACCAAGGTATTAGACAGCAAAACTGTTTGTCAGAGGGGCTGACATTCAGAAGTGGTAAGTAGTTTATGTACAGCACAGACATCCAGTGTCTACCAACCACTGAGAAGATTAATATCATAAGAGTATCATGCAAACATCTACTGTGTTTCAAAATCAGGGAGAAGTAATGAAGAAAAAAACAAATAAAGAAAGAAACAAATACCCTCCTCCAAAAAAACCCCACATGTCTAACATTTTCAATTTATTTGAAAGAAAATTCAAAGACAGTCTTTCCTGTAATGTTTCAACATTTCCCTTTTAATCAGAACAAGTATTTTTACAAATCCTTTTTGAAATGAAAAGGAACTGACTAACTACTAACTCTGGGGGCCCATAAATATTCTCACTGAATTCTAGAACTGCCTGACCCAAAACAAAGGCCAGTATTACAGGGGTCTAGGAAGAAGGAAATTGTTTCCTTAAATATATTTTATCTTCCACATTGGTGTATTAATTCTGTCCCTTGGCTAGTAATGACCCACAGATTTTTTTTAATAATAAACTAATATGTGGACTATTCCAAACAATGGAGACAAGAAGCACAAACATTTTTAAATACTGCGAAAAACACAAGCCCAAGACTTTTTGCTGTTCATTTTTTATACTTCTGCTAATCCAAGTTTTGCAGAGGACTAAATATTACATGTAGACTGACTTGACCTTATGGAACAATGGGTCTCTTAGATTCTTCAGTTGTAGCAGGAATCTCAGTATGAGGGAAAATATGTCACACTTGCAACATAACTGAGAATTAAATTAATATAATTACATAATTTACAGACCTGGTATGCAGATTTTAATCCATGCCAGCCAAATCTAGATCCACTTGAACTCCTAACAGTGTTCAGAAAACATGATTAAATATCTGATTTTCCTTTCTCAAGTACCTCAGAAATGTTGGTTTCTATGAAAAATATAAATTTTGTAAGACTGCGTAAAACAGAACAATGCTGAATCTGCTGCCCATGAGGAAATATAATTCTTTAATCTAGGCTCTTCCTTTAAGATACAGTTTATTATCCATGGAAAAAATGTGACAGGATAATAGTCTGCATAGTAGGAATGCCTATTTGCTCACCAAACAAACTCTAGAAGACCACTAGACAGCTTCTCTCCGATAATAACCAGGACTTTCGTTAAGTATCAGCTATTCACTTCCAAAGCAGGTCTGATCCATGAATTAAGCCTATGGGTCTTGAAAAGACAAGTCATTATGTGACAAGTAGGAAGAACTTACTTTAGAAGATAATGTTGCTATTTCACTGTGAAAGTATTCACTGTACTCAGTTCACGACTTTTTCAGTTTGTCAGAATAAAAGGTTTTTCAGCTGGCACTTGGATTTATTCATACAATTGAAGAAAATAAATTACTAGCTTAGTATCTTCTCTCCTATAGACTGTTTCAAGCACTTCCAGGGAAACTGAAGTAGTCCTAGCTTTCTCTCTTGCCTTTGCCATTCCATATTTATATTCTCTTTGGGGAAAAAAATAAATAAGCCATTGGTTTAAGAATATTACTTTAAACTATGAATAAAAGGCAGTACAGCTTTTGTCACTAGAGATAGCAACTTTTACACGGATGCATCAACCCCCTAATTCTTAACAACTCAGGAACATCTTAACCTCCCCCTGTGGATGTTGGCAAGTTAGGTTCTGACTGACTTTGCACAGCTCTAGGACAGCAACAAAATTATGCTTTTAGGTATCTAGGTATTTCAGAAACTGTTTTGCTGACATGGCAGTCCATACACTGTAATTAACAAATGAAGCTGAAAAAAAGGAAACCCATACTCCTCAATGGTATATGATTTTGTGGTTTCTGTATTAGTGTGTTTTATTTATCTGTCTGGGTTACTTTTCATCAAAAACATTGTTAACTCAGTCTCAACAGAATTTGACTCAGTGTACCTGAGAAAAAATGTTAATTGTGTTTTGATCTTACTACTTAGAACTTCTATATTTCTGGTGATATTTTGAGATACCCTTGAGCTCCCTAATACCTCATTATAAACAAAACATTGCATTTTAGGTATGTATTAAAAGCTGAAAAATTAAAGAGAAATACAAAATTTCCTTTTTTAGAAGAGAGTAATTGCTGTCAAAGTCAGCAACTTACTGATCTTTCAATGAAACAAAAGATTGCTGGAATATCACTAACACTGTGGCTGTACTGCTTCAAAGGTCATCCCATTTGCTTTCAGCTACACCTAGCACTTAAGCAAAAGAGAATGAGAAAACAATAATGAAGGGCTAAATGACCCAAAAGGAAGATAAGTTTGTAATTTGCTACACCTGAGCCCAGTGTCAGAGATCAAAAAATCACAGAATCAGTTAAGTTGGAAAAGACTTCTGAGATCATCAGGTCTAACCTTTGACCAAACACCACCTTGTCAACCAGACCATGGCACTTAGTGCCACATCCAGTCTTCCTTAAACACCTTCAGAGATGGTGACTCCACCCCTTCCCTGGGCAGCCTCTTCTAATGCCCAAACACCCTTTCTGTAAAAAAGTATTCCTGAAGTCCAACCTGAACCTCCCCTGGTGCAGCTTTAGACTGTATGGTTTTGTGCTGTCACTGGTTGCCTGTGAGAAGGGACCAATCCTTCCCACTGCAGGCTGCACCCTCCTTTCAGGTGGCTATAGAGTGATAAGGTCTGCCCAGAGTCTTCTTTCCTCCAGGCTAAACACTGCCAGCATCCTCAGCTGCTCCTCTTAAGACCCTTCCCCAGCTCTGTTGCCCTCCTCTGGACACACTCTAGCACCTCAGTGTCTTTCCTGTAGTGAGGGGCCCAGAACAGGACACAGGATTCCAGGAATGGCCTCACCAGTGCCAAGTACAATCACTGCCCTGGTTCTGCTGGCCACACTATTGCTGATACAAGCCAGGATGCCATGGGCCTTCCTGGCCACCTGGGCGCACTCTGGCTCACGTTCAGCTGCTGTTCACCAGCATCCCCAGATCCTTTTCTGCAAAACAACTTTCCAGCCGCTCTGCTCCCTGCCTGTAGAGCTGCCTGGGGTTGTTGTGACCCAGGGGCAGGACCTGGCACTTGGCTTTGTTGAACCTCATCTAATTGGTCTCAGACCACCAATCCAGCCTGTCCAGATCCCTCTGCAGAGCCTTCTTTCCCTCCAGCAGACCAACACTCCTGCCCTACATGATGTCAGCTGCAAACTGACTTGAGGGGGCACTTCAACCCTTCTGAGTAAAATTTAAACTTATTAAATTTACAGATTAAATACCCATCTTGGTTATACTATTGCTCAGGCCGGTTAGTGACACTGTTATGTATAACAACATTCTTGTGATTCCAATGTTTATTGCTGCATATAGTGCAAAAGAGATTAGTATTATAAAGGTTACTACATTAACTGATAGCACAGTAAATGCAAATGTACTTGGGCAGCTGCCAGTACCAGCAAGCATCATTCAGGGCAAAAGGCTATCAACTGAACACAAGGTGAAGGGTTTATGTTTTCAATATATTTCAAAATCAATTACAGTGAGCTAATTATTATATGGTGCTTTGAGGTTTGCTCTTGCAAAATGCAAATTCTCCTTAGGACCTAATAAGTAACAAAGAGTACAATACCTACTTTATGTACATAGTGTAGAAGCATTAGCAAGGCAGGCCGCAATAAAATCAGGGATCTTGGATTTTATTAGCTATTTTAATTCAAGTAAAATGTATAGAGTATTTAAGGCTCAGCTAGTGCAGTAACATTTTATTGTTGTTATTATTGATGATGACACTGATGACATTAACATGATGACCTCTTTACACAGAGAGGCTGTGTTTTTGCTACTGTCACTACAATAAATAAATCATTGTCTAAAGCCAAAACCTCATCTTGAGCACAAATTTTTCTGCCAATTTTAACGTCTTGTTAAGTACATACACATATGAAGTACAAGTTTTAAAAAACATGTTTTAATCATAGATATATTTGTGTTCATGTTCCATCATTTTTTGTTATTCATAATTTAAAGGATAATATCCATCAGATAGCTGAGAATTTGAAAGAATAACTTTGGCAGCAATTAAACACCTAGAAGCAAGAAAACCCTCAGAAGCTTTTTTCAGCTAAGTTGAGCACTGTCTTTCTTTCCAACATTGAAATCTCCATAGCATATCTACCCAATCCATAAGACTATGTGGAGGCATGTATCACAAGTGAGGACAGTTCTAAATTTACTTCACACTCACGAATCATCCTTACTCATAAATGAGATATGATGCTCTGATGCGGCTGGGGCTGCCCGAAACCCTCAGAACCAGCACTGGACGACCTCCGAGTCCAGGTCCAAAGAGCCACTGCAGCAAGGATGGAGCAGAGGATCACTAAAGGATTGCCCTTGGCAGGTGTAAGCAGGGCTGCAAGCGGAGAGATAAAAGAAGGAAGGATCCTTTCTCAGAACGAAATCCTTCACTGCCCACAAGTGAAAAGGGGAGAAAGGACTCCAGCCTGGCTGAATGCAGGGTTTCAAGGGGTAGGGGAGGAGAGCATGGGAGTCAATCGGGCAGGATTTCAGGGGTGGATCAGGGCTTGAAGGACAGGGCAGGGACCAACGGGGTGACAACAGGGGAGGGATACACTTCCCAGCACCAATGGGGTACTGAAAAAGGAAGAACTTTCCAGGGAAAGAGGCACGTGTTAAGGGGATTGACAAGGGCTCCTCTCTCTCAAGGGAGAGGAGGAGAAGGGCAGGGAGCCTCCATTCAGGAGGCAGGGAGTGGGAGAGGTCAGCAGCCAGGGGAGCTCTGACATCGAACTAGGGTTACTATGGTAACTTAACACAGGGAGGCCACTTACAGAAAGTGCAGCTTAACAAACTGAACATCCACAACAATGCTCAAATCTGTATTTGCTGCACCCTTGGCATGGCAGGGACAAATCCCTCACCAGCCAGCTGTGTCATCCTTTAGGTCAGTGAAAGCGTAGCAATGGAGAGCATTGATGATGCTCAATTTCTAATAGTGAGGAGCACAGCATTTAAAGGCAATATAAAATCAATTGCGAAACAGTGACAAGATACAAGCACATGAATTTCATCTTTTGCTGAAAGCCAGGTTCGTCTTTCAAAAAAACTTCTCCTTTTACATGTTGAGCCCAGTTGCATATCTTCAGCAAGTGATGCGGACAGCATGTGGGGCTATGGCACTCTCTTTAGAGAGGCATTAAATCCCATATCTGGAAAATAACTAATTTCCTGAGCTCTGTAATGCAAGCCTATCATATAACAGAAAAGAACATATCCCCTCTTTTCAGACCTCTGGGTTTTTGAATGCAAATTTGAACATGTAAAGGATTTCAGGTTTTTGATGTGAAATAGCCAAATATTTGTAACACTCCCTTGCTTCACACTTTTCCTGTTGGCTGTCTCCAGTCAGAAAAATGCCAACAGCACTGGATTTGCTTAGCAGGTTATTTCAAAATCTGTCAGAGCATGCCTAATACACTTGGCATTATTCTACAGAGAGCTTTAGCGCTCCACTCCAGACCTTCATGATGGGAACAAGATACTTCAAAGTTCATCTCTTCTGCATCTGCTGTTTCTGCAACTTACTGTGCAAATTGCTTAATATTACATGGGTAATATGAGGCTCAATCTGATATTTAAACTCTGATTCTCTAACCAGTCCTTTAACCGTAAGCCAGTTCTACCCATGTGAAGATGCAGATTGAAAAACGCAAGGATGGAACTAGTCTACATCAGTCAGTTTTTGCTTTGAGCACAAGTAGAAAACAATGATAATTTCCATCTAGCTATCACTCACATACAGAACAAAAGTTTTAAAACACTGCAACGATTCTTTTTAATGATAAGTAAATAAAAATATCACTAGTTTCATAAACTGATACTAGGGACCCAGATTTAGCATGTAGAGTCCCCAGATGTCAGCTGGAGTTGTACAAGCACAAAGGAAAAAGAAGTTGTTCTGACACATGCAGAGCTCAACAGTTAGAGAGGAGGTTCAGGAGGAAAAAAGTGTTTTCAGTTGCTCAGTATTTATTATCAGACAAGCTGGATGACCACACCCTGCACCTCTAGTCCACAAAACATGCTAGCTGGAGCACAAGTCACTGCTCCTTCCTCTTCATAGCCAAGTCAAAGAGCCAAATACATGGTATCAGGTCAGGAGGGTCCATCATTTTTGTAAAGGGAGTGGGCAAGGGAGCAGGCAGTACACAAAGAAACACCTCCCCCAAGTCTGAAAGGCTACAGGGAGGCCCCTTGCACTCCAAGATTTCAGAGTTTAGCAATGAGTGAAAGGACTGCCATCAAGTTTCCAGGGAAGCAAGAATGGAAGTGAGTAAAAGTTTACCTGTGCTAAGTCCTCCCACAAATTTTCGGACTCACAGGTCAGCCCAACACCCATACAGACACACCAGCACATTTTGCAGCTCCTCAACTTTGCTACCTCAACAGTTTCCCTTTCTGGCAAGAAGAATGGAAACCACCTCTTCCTCTGGGTATGGCAGCAAATTTTAATTTCACCACTTACTTTTCTGATGCAAGATGTGATCAAGCGTTGGCAAAGCATTCTGCTGTTGTACTTCACTATTTAAGTCACACAGAAACCAAAAGCAAATTTGCTGTATAAGATGGCAACCTGTAAGCAGTTGGAGATTCACTGCTATTTTGAGGATAAAAAACAAGATCCCATTTCCCAATACATCACAAATTTTCCAATATTACCTAACAGCAAGACAATGGTGTATTTTGTTTAACAAGGATTCATCTTTGAAACGTTACAAAAAAGGAAAGTGAATCTAATAGCCCACTTGACCCTAAATTTAGGTCTGAACTTTGAAAACTACATTTAAAGGCTTGTTTTCAGGCCCATTTTCCTGAGTGTTGTTTTTTCTTTAAAACAGGAGATAAACCTATGTGCATGTATGTCTCGGTCCAGAATGTATATATCTATATAAATATCTACATAGGGTGAATTTTTTAGGTAGGGAGGGTTGCACATGGGCAGTTGTGCATGTGTGGAAGGCCCATGTTTGAGGCCCAGGCTTGGGAAAAAATGATGGGCTGCAAAAGAATCTATGTCTGAGTATTCCTCCAGAGAACATCAGAGATCTGATTTGTGTTGATTATTTCTTCCATTTTTCTCCTTTCCATACAATAAAACTTCCTCACCTTTTCTCACCACTATCTCTGATCTTTGGATTTCACTGGTTATCTTGTTGGTTGATAGAAAGATGTGGCAGCCCAACCTTCACAGGTTTCTTGGTCACTCTTGAAGTTCCATCCTGCAGATAGGATCGCTGCAAGAGTGTCATTTGAAAGATATCCAAAGAACTTCAGCCTACTAGAGAACATTATTTAAGATGAAAATAGTCTTGAATACATTTCTCTATGCTGCAGTACTCTTCCCTAGATAAGTGACCAAAGCAAAGAATCATCTTTGCTGCTGTTTGAAATTTATGGAGGAAGCAAGTAGACAGATAAAGGTAATCTTCAGCTTTCAGGGAAAAGAAAAACTACTTTTAAGAAGTGCTTTTTTGAGCAATAGAGTTTAAAATATTTTCATTATTCTATGTGCATAGGTGTTCTTTGGCTAAAGCTGTTTTTAAATTCATAGATTTTGTTGTGGTTCCACCTGGATCAAAGATTAATAACTATCAGGACATTGCTCTTATGTCGCTTAGGATTCCACATACATATACAAAGATAGAAAGTTCACTTCTTGAGCTGATGTTTTGCTCTTAGCATTAGGATATCAGAGTCTCTCATTTGTATGGGCACAGCATTCACCCTATTAATTAACATGGTTAAGGATGACTTGTCAAGGTGGTTACAAGCTCCCTATCTCATTATTTAGCAGCCCTATTCTCTAAAGAATAATAATCATCTCCTATTTACTATACATTTTACAACTATTGAACATGGCTTTTAAAAAGACATTTAAAAAGAACCTTATTTCAGCTTATATCTTTTAAACAAATGATCAAAAATTCTTAACATGTTGAAGTCAAAAAACTGCTTAACATGTTGAAGTCAAAAAAACCAATTATTGTCAGATCTGATCTGACATGGAGCAACTTATCATGTCAGCAGCAAATCATGTGGAATTGGTTGATATCCATGTAGAATTATGTTCCTGCCAAGATCAAGATAAATTTTATTTATTCCTTTTCTACAAGCAACAACCCTTCTTATTAGCTCCTGATATTTTATTCCCTGCAGTCTGCCATTAAGCGCACTATGTAAACAGTCCCTTTATTGTTGTTGTTGGGTTTAGGGGTTTTTTGTTCCCACTAATTCAAATCCAAACTCATTCTCTTTTGTTGACATACAGTATTTGAGTAGGAAAATATGGAAATGGTATAAATCATATCCAACATCTGATTTATATATTTAGCCCCACAGACTCTTACGGGTGCAAATGGCAGTGAAGCAAAAAGGAGGGTGGTGGTTAATGGCTGAAAGCCCAGATGGAGATCAGTGAGTCTCTCAGGGGTTCATATGGGAACTCAGAATGTTAAATATCTTGACTGGTGAGCTAGACATCAGGATTGAGTAAACATTCAGGAAGTTTGCAGAAGATACCAAGCTGAGTGGTGTGGTTGACATGTCTCAGGGGTGGGATGCCATCCAGAGGGACCTGGAAAAGCTTGAGACTTAGGTCCGTGGGAATCTCATGAGGTTTTGCAAGACCAAGTGCAGAGTACTGCACCTGGCCTGTGGCAGCTGTTGGTACCAGCACAGGCTGGGGGATGAACAGATCAAGGACAGCCCTGGGGAAAAGGACTTGTGGGTGCTGGTGGGTGAGAGGCTGGATGTGACCCAGCCATGAGCACTCCCAGCCCAGAGAGCCAAACGTGTCCTGGGCTGCATCCAAAGCAGTGTCACAAGGGAGATGATTCTCCTCCTCTCCTCCACTCTGGTGAGGTGTCAACTGGAGAGTTGCATCCAGCCCTGGTGTGCTCAACATAAGGAAGGACATAAAATTCTTGGAGTGAGTCCAGAGGAGGCCATGAAGAGCATTCATAAGGGAGTCTGGAGAAAAGAATTCTGTGGGAAGATCTTACAGCAGCCTTCAAGTACCTAAAGGAGGCCTGTAAGAGAAATGGGGATAGACATTTCAGTAGAGTCTGTAGCAATTCAAGACTCAGGGTAGTAGTTTAAAAATATCAGATCAGTGGATTGAGCCTAGATAAAAGGAAGATATTTTTTATTTTGTGTCTGGTAAAACACTGGAACAAGCTACCCAGAAAGGGGGTAGATTCCCATCCTTGGAAATACTCAAGGTCAAATTGGACAGGGCTGTGAGCAACTTGGTCTGGCTGAAAACTTCCCTGCTTGTTGTAGGGGAGGCTGGACTACATGACCTTTAAAGGTCCCTTCCAACTCAAGTTATTCTATGATTCTAGCATTCTATCATTCTGTGACAGTACCTGAAAAATTCAGTTTCTGATATTAACTGTATTTTCTGGTACTTTTTTTACACCCAGACATGACCACCACTTTCTATTCAAAAATATATTTAAGCATTCACTTTGGGCAGAACTCAAGCAAGCATTCCTCACATCACACCATCTCTTTGAAACTGGCCAATTTCTACGCATAAAGGTATGGCACATGGTACTCTGGCTGACATAACATAATCATTTCTTTTGTGACAAGACTAATCAAGTTCTTGGCAAAAATTCCATTTACAAATGTCACCTATATCCTATTTTACTCACCAAATAAAAATTGAAGTGAAAAGCATTTCCCTTAATCTTTCTGGAAACATATTGCATCTAAAGATGAAAGTTTACCAGGGTACTTGTTGTCTCAAAAAAATACAGCACTGGAATAAGAGCAATTATATAATTCTAGATCTATCTAATTATGCGCTTCATTTTGCTCAAAAACTGCTCATCTGTATAACATCAGTCAAAGAAAGCTAACTTATGAAAAATGACTTTTACATCTTTTGACTAGAAAGATGTATCAGGTAAAATTGACAAGGTCTCATTTCAATTATTTTCTGCTCTCATCCCTGATTAGGACTCCGGAATGAAATTTCTGACTCTAAAACAACTCTTGGCACTGTAACTAGGAGGTTCTTCCCGTGCCCTTCTTTGCAGCAGTCTGCTTGCATTATCTACTTCTCACAAACTGAATGTCAAGCCTCCAAAAGACCTTCATCCATCAATGTCCTTGCTTTCTAGGTTTCACAAGATCCTGAAGTTAAGGAAAATATTCTCTGCAAGGGCTGGGAGTAGTTCACCAACACTACAAGAACAAGAAAGTAAGCAGCAATGAGTTTCTCTGCTGGAAAGAAGTCTGCAAGAGTGATGTTTTATTCTTTTAAACAGGAAAATACACTTTCCTCATATATCATATATGTAGACTTCTACGCTTTTTTTCTGGTAAAATCTTTCTGAGTGGTCACTTCACACACAAAGATGCAAGAGTAGAAAAAACCTGAATGCAGAATAGGTTCTGAGTTGTAGCATAGTAATTTGAAGTTAGTGATCCTTTGCCAGTAACACCTTTGAATTGGAAATCTCTGGCTGCAGACATCCCTTTAACGTAATAGAGGCTATTTTCAGAGCCAATTTGCAGCTCCACAGAAGTCACTGAGTCATTCAGTGTTGTTCAGATCGTTGCTGAGTATGTTTCAGGTCTTCCACAAAATACTGGTTATTCATTTGGCCATATATGTGTATACATACACACGCACACACACATGCATTTTAATACCTGTCCAACTTAAGTCACTGCCACATCTTCAGTATATATTTCCATTGTTAACAATGATGTCCTTAGTAATACTTCATCACTGAATGATTCAAAGGGAGATTTATAACATCTTTGGGTGTTTTTCATTTTGCTGTTTGATTGTAATAAGATGAATTGAACAAAACCTTCAGAAGTGTCCTGAAACAGTTCTCTGTGAGTCCTAGTTCTTCTGGGGAAATTTTAACAACCCTGGGCTTAGATTCATAAACATGACATGAATACTGACAGAAGCCTTGGCTGCATTGACCAAGAGGTATGAAGAGGACATGAAGAAAAATTATGACCTTGGATTTATGGAGAGCAGCTTGTTCAGGTTAGATGAGATGCTGGGAGAGCCTGCCCTGAAGTTAATTTGTGAAGGGAGCAAAGACAGATGGCTTGTTTTAAAGACCAGCTCTTCAAAACTAAAGAAGCACAGTACTGTTCCTTTTTGATGACCTCTATTTCTTATGTTTCTTACAGTTCAGCTTTATTTTAAGGAAGTAGTGGTTTCATGTCTCTAACTTCAAATGAAAGTTTTATTACATGAGATATACATTATTACTCTAAAATAGTTTTAAAGTTCTATTTCCTATTATTACATGGTGAGAATTAGAAGGCAATATTAGTACAGACTTTGTTGTTGCATTAAGATTCTCTTATTCTTCACTGGAATGCAAACTTATTTTTATCTTTTCCCAGGTTTGCTATGTGTCAGTTCCAGGAATTGAAGAGATGGGATTCCTGCCAAATTCAAAACAACCCCAACATGCAACAGACTGTTTATGTGGTCCCCCTCAGTTCTGATGAGTCAATAGGCCTACCCCATTTATCTCTGCAAAAATATTAATAATCTAAGAATCAGTTGAACAGTAATGGAGAATTTTCTTATTGTGAAGTACACCAACACTATTTACAAACAAACACTTCAACCTGCATTAAACTGTATGGGGGAGATGATGCTAGACAAGGACCAAAGAGAGCAATTCAAATCAAATTATATCTGCAAAATACTGAAAAGGACACAAAAATTCTTTATGGTGTAAGAAATATTCACCATACAATTTTCTTAGTGAATGTGTATGCTAAAGATACTTAATTGGATTTACAATCTCACTTTTGCAGAAAATGGTGGGCAAGAAGCCTAGAAATAGGGGCATGTTTATTAAAAAAAAAAAAAAAATCCAAAAGAATAACACCCAAACCCAAAAAACCAGAAATGCTTCCTCAAAGAATTGCTTTTAGAAAAATCTGGCCATAACAGTTCTACTTTCAATGTTAGTGCTATCTATCTGCCCCTTGGTTTCTTTTCCCTTTCAGAGATTTGCTATTATTGATGATTTGGTGTATTATTCTTTATTGTCTAAAAATCAAAAGAGTTCAAGCACTGAAATCTAAAGCTGCATGAAATATGACTACTTCAAACCCCTGAGGATATAATATCATGAGAGATTCATCTGAAAACAAAGGCCAGCAAATATTAGAACTTGCCCCAGGAAAAAGTAACATTTGCTACCAATTAGTAGACTTTGTTTGAAACGTTTGCATAATTTTGCCTACGAGCCAAACCGTGGGTTCCTATAAGATGATGCAAGAGGACTATTTTTCCCTTCTAGGGCAATTCAGTATCCTGCTGTAAAGGCTTAGTGCTATCTTCAGCAAAGCAGCTAAGTTTCCAGTTGCCTCCCAAAAAATATGTGGAGGAACAGCACCTCCACTGGTTTGTCTTTTGTTTGGGTGCTTCCCCGTGCCATTTCCAGTGCTGTACAGTCACTTTCTGTTGCCATCGGGCCACTTACAGTTCTGTGATTTTATTATTTCAGATAGATACAAAAAAATAAAGAGCAAGTTAGACTCCTCCTGACATAGTAAATACAGATATTGGTATTATTGCTTGCTTCCCTACCAAGAATGAAACAGGAAAAGCGCTAGGTCATACTTCCAGACCCAGAAGTCCATCGTGTTGGAATAGGTCTACCAGTAGGATCTTAGATGATGTTATGGCTGAGTCAAAGAAGAAAAATCTTGATATGGAATCAAGTGTCTGCCAAAAAAAGCAACAAGACTTCAGACAATAAGAAGCTGGAAGAATCAGGATCAGAATCATAGACTTGTTTAGGTTGGAGAAGACCTTTAACTCCATCAAGCCCAACCATTAACCCTGCACTACCAAGTGCCCCACTAAACCGTGTCCCTAGATGCTACATCTACACATCTTTTAAATTCCTCTAGGGGTGGTGACTGAAGCACTTCCCTGGGCAGCCTGGTCTGGTGCTTAGATACATTCAGATGTTTCACATAAAAATTGCAACCTTATCCATCCTTTTCTTTTGCCTTGCTTATGGAGCAAGGTAACAAATGTAAATGAGAGAAAATGTATGAAAACTGCATATAAAGATAGAAAAAGTAGTGTAAGCATTATATCATATGTATTTTTTTTAAAGCAAACACTTTAGCATCTCATGCAAAACAATTTGTATAGATTTTCAGTTCCCAAGTGTTGTAGAACCAATAACACCTACTCTTTCCTAATTTGCTCTACTCTTCCCACCATTATAGCTATTTTTTTTTATTCTTATTGAGTGTTAAATATAGAAAGAAAAAAGGCACACTGCTTGTTAAACTCTGGCAACCACTAGGCATCTTCTTCATATTTCCTGCTGTAATACCCTGAAGTTTGCCAGGCTGAGCCAGGATTAGCTGCTCACTGATACACTTCAGTGCTTTTTTGACATGAGACATTACAGCAATTTCTTCAAACTGTTAAGATGGATTGTGCTAGCCCTTAGTATTATGCCATTACATTTGCCATGTCATTATTCTATTCATAATGTTATGATAAGTTACCACAAATGGAATTCGAAACAAAAATATAGTGGGTTTATTTTTTCCCTTAGCTTTCTCTCCATTCCATGCATTCATACACTAAAATATCTGCTTTACAGAAGACAGCAGGTTTGATTTTATCCAGACCCCATTCCACCAGAAATTCTGCTATGACTGACGCAGTTTTTATTTTCATCCTACCCTGCCGAAATGCCAGTGACAAGATTTGCTGCTGCCTGAGGCCTGTGCCTGAACTAAAGCTCTTGATCCGTGGAAATTAAACTAGCAGCAAGGAGAACATATTTCAACCAATCTGGTAAACACAGAGGTTAGCAGGAGCTGCGATGGATTCCCAGGCCGTGGCCTGAGGAGGGGATTGAAGGAGCTGACACAGGTGCCCTGGAGGGCTGCACCCTGCCCAGCTGTGCAGTCAGGCCAGGACCTCGGGCTGGGAGGTGGCACCTCACCCTAAGTGACAGGTCTGAAGCAAGCAGGGACTCAGATCACAGTACCCTGTCACTCCCCCTGAAGTGCTCTGCGGTCTCACAGGCACAGCTGATGCCGCCACAGGTGGGTGCTGATAGACTTCACCAAGAGGGAGGCCAGAGGACAGAGAGCTAATTGTTTCCAGCACTACCGAACTTCTTCAAGAGCTAGTCATGTTTACCAATTCCAAGCTACTGAAATTCACATTTAAAAGAATGTACAGCCTAAATGTTGCTGTGTTGGCAAACAGCAAAGTTATACAATATTGAAATCTTTTTTCAAGCAGCCTGCAATGCATGTTACAACAAGAAAAAAGGGAATTAACCTCAGCATTTAAATATAGTGACTAGCATTTGCCACAACCAGATATGTATCTCTTTTTATCATTGCAGGCTGTACGTACACTGGTATTTTTGCATCCTAACAATCTAATTTTATGCAATGGCAGCTGAGAATAAAATTTTCAGAATGGTAAATATACCCGCATGTCTAATTTTTATGCAAAATTTTCGCAAAACTATGTAAAAGTAGAGTAAATAGGCATACAAATTTGAGTATAACTATGCATTTATGTAATTCTAGCAAGCAGAGTGTCATAATTACATAAATATTTTTGTAACAATCACTATTGTTGCAAGAAGCACAACATGAAACAAATAAGAAACTGTCCTCTTTTTTTCCTCCATGATCAAACTCCATTTTTTGTACTTCCTTCTATCAGGATGAAAACACCCCCTTTGTTCAAAACAGGTTGCTTACATATGTTGTATGCCTATGCAATTCAAAAGTTTCTTTGTCTGAAAAGACGATTATACATTCTAAACTTATTAGGACCAGTTAGGAAGTAACTCTCATAACCCAAGATGATTCTTACAGATTTCGAAACATAGAGAATTTATTAAGGATAACACTGTTTTATTTGCATCAAAATATTTTGCCAATATTGAGGTTCATATACATGTTTGTATAAGCTGTCAAATGAATTTAGAAGCTCACCTTGTCCATTTTTTTTCTTTTCAGAATTTTGTTGTCTTATTAATGAATTCAAAAGTTTCTACAATTTTCATTCTATTTTTACAAAATAAACTCAGCTGTCCCAATAAAAATGCTGACATCTAGTTTCTACTTTCCATCTTTTACATTATAATGTAATTTAATGTGTTTTAATGACTAGGTTAATAGTCATTATACAAATATATACAAATGCTAAGAATATGAGACAACCAAATTAAAAGAGCTTTCAGTCCCACTTTAATGCAGCATTATGTGAATAATGTTACTTTAGTTTCTAATCTTTAGACATTATTTCAAATCAGTCCATTCTCGTCATTCTTTTTTTCAAATCTGAATGAAGCAGTCAATTTGGCTTAAAAAATAACCAATATACCTGAATAGAAAGTACTTAAAAAGTGATGATTTTGTATCTTTAATCTTATGAAAGAAATGGGGCCCTGTTGTTTTTTTTGGTTGTTTTTTTTCACTTGATGATGATGGAAAGAATGAAAATGCAAATTTTACCAAATATCTTCCAAAAAAATCCCCCATTCTCCTTTCATCTGAACCCCTATAAAACATGCTGTATAAAAATAAAGAGCCAAAACCTAAAAATGAGGAGAAGAGCTTCCACATATTACGTATTTCTGCACACCATTTTAGGTTTTTTTCCCTGGTTAAAAATTAATGTACTGGAATTTGTTTTTCGCCCTCCATTGTCAATTCGATGCATGTTTCACATGCAAGCCAGAATAGTACCTTCCAGCATACACACAAAGCAGGAGACACAGATTCAGTTCCTTTCTCTGCTGCTTAATAAAGGTCATACATCCTCATAAAAGTGTCAGACTGTAGGGTATTGTGCACAGGATGGAGAAAGATCTTGGCAGTCTAAACAATTGGACCAAAGCAGAGAGCATATTTAAGAAATTGCCCGACACCATTCCAATTGCACTGGGTAATTAGAGCATGAATTTGAAGATGCCCTATTTTATTTTGTGCCTCTAAAACATTAGATTCTTCCTCATGACTAAGCCTGATGTGTTAAATGCTGCACCTCATCACCATTATCAGCCATGCCTAAAACATTGTAAAATGAAGTGGAACTTTGTCTGTGGACTGAGTTACTGTGGGTCGCAGTTTCAAACCCCTGTACTGGCTCTGGCTGGAATTAAGTTATGACATTAATTTTATTCAGAGCCGTCCATATAATGCTGTGTTTTGTATTTGTGACTTAATGTTGGTAATAGAGCAGTATTTTCCTGACCCTGTGAAGAGCTCTCAAGTTGCCAAATCTATCTCTCCTTGCTTGCCCTCAAAACTCAACAGGCTGGGGGTGGATAGAGTCTGTGAGGGAACACAGCCAACCCCAAGTGACTAAGAGTATATTCCACCCCATTTGACATTGTGTTCACCAGTAAAATCTGAGGAAAAGGAGGAGAAAGGCACAACATTCAGAGGTGCGGCATCGATCTTCCGAAGTAATAGTTGCACGTGTTGAGACCCTGCTTTCCAAGGCATGGCTGCACATCTGGCCAATGGTGGGAAGTGGTGGATGAATTTCTCTTTTTGCTTTGGTTGCACTTGCAGCATTTACTTTTCCTATTTATATGTCATTCTCTTGGTTCATGAGATTTTTCACCTTTATTCTATTTCTCTCTGCATCTTCTAGGAAAATGGAGTGAGGAAGAGGCTGGGTGGGTGTCTGGATGCTGTCTGGAGCCAATCCACCAGAGTACCAGGACCAGGCTGGGCTCATGTTTAGACGTTCTAGACATGCTAAGATGCAGGAATATACTCCAGTTAATTTTAAGCATGGATTTAATGACCTTAGAATTCAGCAGCTGGATGAAGATTTCGACATTCTTTGTTTTGGATTTCAGATACAATTTAAATGCCATGTTGCAATGCGCAGAACTGACATTTCTTTTTGCAGCTAGTTTCAGCAGTGTGATTCTTGCACATTCTTGCACAGCGTGCAAGCCTCAGGACACTTAACAGTGAAAGACAGCACAGCCACAGTGAGGGTGGCGAAACACCAGAACAGGTTGCCTGGAGAGGTGGTGGACGCCCCATCACTGAGAACATTTGAGCACAGGGCTCTGAGCAACCAGATGTAGTTGAAGTTGTCGCTAATCATTGTGGGAGGGATGACCTTTAAAGGTTCCTTCTAACCCAAAGCACTCTGACTCTGCAAGGACAGCCTTATGTTTTGGATGACTAAGCAGGGCCTATGAAGAAGGATGAAATATCCAAGCTTTGTGCTTCGCTCAGCTTTCCTTCAACAGAGGTGGAAGGATTTTATCCTGATTATTTATATAATAGCCACTGATTTGAAACATTGATGGAGGGATGGAAACTTGTTAGGGTCAGTTATTCAAGCTGATAAAAAAGAAAAAACATTATGATAAAAAGATAGAAGTTAAAGGTGACATAGAAAGAGAAGCCTTGTAAAAAGAAATGTAGTTTTTTATACTTTTTTTTCCTGTTTACCTCTTTTCTCCCCTACATTCTCTCTTTTTACTCTTAGATTTGAGCTAATTTTCCCAAAAACTCATTTATGTTTAGTTTTATAGCTTCCCTTTTTTTAAAAAAAATTGGCAGATTCCACTCACTTGGCACTGGGTTTTGGTTGCATCCCATAATCACAATCTGTACAAGTTGCCTCTCTGTGTGCTTTCTTATGGTCTTTATTTTTTGATTTTTAAAAGATCTATTCCTTTCCTTTTATATGAGGCAGTTATATCTTGCAAAGCATTTTATTGCCCCTGGGTGGTTAAGATTAACTACAGTGAAAGGGCTCTGTGTCTCTTTCATGTATGATTTTTAATTTTTTGTTTCCTTGCAGAAATCTACCACCACTCCGTCCTGAAAACTACAAGAACACAATCTGTGTTCCTGGAGACCAACACATTTTTTTAATCAATTATTATTATAAAAGGACTGTATCATATTAGCTTTTAGGTATGCAACTTACAGCTCTCAGAAGAAATTAAGTAATGACAAATCATACATGTCTACCCCAGTACTTGTCCAACTGTTAAGTAGCTTTCATGATGCAATTATGTCATCGTTTTTCTTTGTTTCTGTTGTCAGTTCTGAACAGCCTTCATGTTCCATCTTGGTAACATACAACCTTGCATACAGGAGGACTGGACTGATCATTACAAATATGTATGTAAGGAGCAGAATTTTCTTTAATTATTTAATTAAAAATCAAAAGCTTCTTTTTAATAGTCTCTGTCTCTTACAAGCACTCAGTCTTGTTCATGCCTCTCTACAGGTAACTAATTTAGTATAATAACAGATTTTAATCTGCTGCTTTTGAAGTTTTCAATCAAGGGTGATAGAAAAGCAAACCTTGAGATATACATTTGAATAAGCTCTCTTTATCTTAACATACATATGTGTTCAAGTTTCTCTTTCATGTTTGCTAAATCATATCCTATAATGAAGGAATGCAGACCCTGGAAATCTTGAAGTGCAGTATTGGGTGAGTCATTGAAAGGTCAAGAGGAAATTTTTCCTCCTCTTCAGAAGACAGCAGTCTGGGAAGCTTATGTCAAAAAACTTCCAAGATTTCCTAGTTTACATGGTTATTATCACATGTCATTATGCTGTGAAAGGGGGGCCTGTGTGCCATGTGAAGTGACAGCTGCTATGTAAACTGTAACAAAAACGGTTGTTTTTGAGTAACTAGTGGGGGGGGTTTAACTCTATCACTCCTTAAAACTCTCATACTCATCAAACAAACGTAACTCATCAAACCAAATTTAATTTCAAATACTTAAGAAATGTAGATCTTGGAATCTTTTTAAAACAATAAATATTGATTTTTTTTTCACCCTATATAGAAAACGAAAAATTTTAACTACCAGAAAGGAAAACAGTGATTTTTTTCTTCATTGTAAGTTTTCCCTCTAAATACTTTGCATGAAATTTTTCCCTCACAAAATATACTTCTAAAAATTTATGAAGAAAGTTAAAGTTTCATAAAATTTTAGTTCAAATCTATTTTGATTTTGCCTATATTTTTCCAAGTTTCATTCCTTATATTGCATTGTGTATGGCAACATTTTTTCCTATTTGAAGGAGGAAAGTTATATGCTTTAATTTTTTTACTTTATTTTTTCAAAGATTTATAACTGTTATTTGAAACAAGTACTTCCTTTTGTGCTTAATGTCTACTTGCTGTCAGAGAAAGAATAGAGGAGGTGCATCATATCCCAGTTCTGATCTGAGAACTTACCCCAAGCAGAAAGTGTCTATGAAGAGTTGACTAACGGGGGGGGAAAATTCTCAGCTGTATCTAAAACTGGTGTGTTGTTTTTTTGTGGGAAAATTATTCCTATATAAGTGTTAACTAGCTTTACAGACATGTCTTGGTCATCTAAGTGGAAAAATAAACTTGTAAAAATCCTTTGGATCCTCTTGTTAATACCCAAATTCTTACTGGTCTAGTGCTCACCCAGTGCTTATTGTTGTATCTCACTAACAAAATGGTCTTCATACATGTTAGTAAATGGATTAATATCCATACTCTGCTCAGTAACATTCAGTGAAATAAATCAAATTAGAGTATTAAATTAAATTAAAATTGGGTTTTATAAATACCAAGAACTAAGATAGTGTCTATATTAAAAATATTGTGTAGTATGTACTTTTGTAATACATGCATACAAATATAGGGCAAAACTCTGGCTTGTTGTGCATCTCATACTTTCCTGTGACAGTATTACCTGTCAACATCCATATGTTGAAGCAAAATACATCTATGAGCATATAATGATGTATCAGCACATGCCAGCTTTAGACAAGCTCTAAGAATATACCACAATCATGCTGGAGTTAGGAAAATGCCCTTATATTTGATTTCATAGCTAGTTGTCAAGACACTGTATTATTTAGATCCTAATACAGTAAATTCTTCCTATCTGTCTTATGTTGTATAATTCTTTTGCTTTCACAATCCTAATACTAAATTTCTTCCCTGCCTTTCTAGCCAGCCGCAGTTGCTACTACACTGACCTAGTCATCTAATTTATCAGCATAAACTGAAGAATATGTAAATATGCAGGGAATTATAGCTATCCCAAACTTTAAGTCAGCTTTCCAGGGAAATATATTAATACATTTCCAGGGAATAGAAGTTTTGCACATGTGTAGTTTGGAATAGAAGCACAGTTGCCACCATATTGGATAGCATACTGAGAATTTAACTGAAAACTTGTAGAGCTAAAGTGACAAGCTGCTACAGATTATAATCTTCACCACTCATGATGTCTCATACTATCCATCAACAGGACAAAGGTGGAGTGTGCAATCAAAAAGAAAGGATATTCTGAGTTTCATCAGGTTACAGGAGAAATTAAGCAAAATTCTCCACAGCACAATCCAAACCTTTTTGTCTTGTAATGGGTTAAACAATTTTTAGTACTTAGACATCATAAAAATTTTAGCAACAGTCTGGCAACATATTCTTTGTGGTATACTAGTCCAAGTAACATTCAAAAAACATTTTCAGCACTGTGGTGCCAAATCTCTACTGTTCCCTTTTATTCCTTATGTCCATTGAGAATGTAAACTTTTTAGCTGTTTCCAGAAAGTGCCTGAACAATAACAATGTTTGGAATGTAATTATGTTTGTGACTTGGTCTCAGTGGAAAATCAGTTGCAATGGCTTTTAAACAAAAAAAATTACTTCTAAAACTAGGAGAGGATATGCATGTGGAAGCAAGTGATCTACCAAGTTCTCATTGGAAATGAAAACAGCAAGTCAGTTTATTTCTGTATTTGGGTTTTCTGGGACTGTACTGATATGCACAGCCAAGAGGAGAGCTAAAGCTATTTGCAACTGGATTATGCTTGCAGCCTGAAAATGAATATATATGGTAAAGCTGAAGAAAAAGGAAGACACAAGGTACCTTCTCACAGTCTATCTCTTGCTAAACAGAAACATACCCTATAAACCTCTAACCAAAGGACCATAGGAAAAGTTCACTCTTCTGAGAAGTAAAGAAGTTGAACAGCAGATAAGAAGAAGGCAGAAGCACACACCTTCAGTTTCCCTACTCTCAATTTCCACACTGACTAAGATAAATTACTAGGAACAAAAGATAAAGCAGGCTACCCTGGAGGGCACTGATACAGAAATAACAAATACCACACTGGGTAAATGAACTGATTACTGCTTCTAGGATAAAATTATCCTAAATTAGAAAGGGATAAATTCTCATCTGAGGACAGTTATCTCAGTTTAGAGTGGATATCAGTATTTGCTTATCAATTACTTTCTGGACCTAGAAGATGATATATTCTGTTCATGTATCCAAGATCTGATGCAGACTGAAGCTTTAGGTTTCACTTGGCCAAACCATCATGTTTTAGAGCCTGTCTCCAGCGTAATGCCTTCAGCTCATGCAGCTGTACCTCGTCTAGCTGTGATGCACACTGTTCAGCATAGAACACAATAAAATCTGCCTCAAAACATGCGTAACAATCCCGCAGATGAGGTCACCCAGAGCTACAGGGAAGCATTGTACTTAGCAAAAACCAAATTAGTTCAGAGTTCTCTGGGGCAAACCTGCAGTCACTGCAACATAAGGGTAAGTGAGGTTCAACATCCTCAAATGGGCCAACAGTATTGACAGAGAAGTGATTCTTGGGGAGTTGCAAAGTTAGCCTGCACTTTGAACATGCTTGAAAATGCTAAACATTGTTATGATTCTTCCACAGGCATAATGAAGTCTGAGGAGTGATCACCTTTCTCTGACAAGATGAAGTCTTGCATTGCCCTCATTGTAAGTCAGTGTGTAAGTTACAAAGACAGACTTTGGGGGCTGATGTTCAAAGATACAGAAAAATTGCTTTGAAATTACCCCTCTTTCATCCAAACAGTACTTTTTATCTATTTTTGTTTTGTAACATAGCCTCACCTTTCAAGAAATTTTCTTTGTTCATTCTGTTCTAACTCAATAGTTAAAAAACATCTCTGAAAGCACTTCCACCTGAAGGTTTGATCCTCTAATGTAACTTGCACCAACTGTCACCACGGTGATTCCTCTAGGATTGTAACAGATTAAAAAAAGAAAGAAAAAGAATCTACTGCAAAACATAGCTAGCTCTCACATCTTGAACATCTCATGACATCTCCATGAGAAAAAGCAACTTCCTGCTGGGAAATCAAAAGCACAGCTGTACATTTCACAGGTCCACACAGGCACCAGGATCCAGAGACAGTGCCACTTCACCATCCTGAACATCACAGCAAGGCTGGTGCTCTCCAGAATATTTTTTCTATAAGATGTTCCAAAAAAACCCCAAAAAACTCCCAAAACAACATCTCACCAAGAATGTGTAAGAGGATGTTAGAACTGATTTTCTTTATTGAGCTAGTTTGTGTGGGTCTCCATTACTTACACAAAACAGGTAGTCTGAATTTTAAAGTCTGCTATCTTTAACCTCATCCCTCATTTATGCTGAATAACCTGAGGGACTCTAAATGAATGTGGCAACATTGTATGCCCTAAAGTAGGAGTCCGAGGAATAAATTCTGTTTTTTGTACAAGAATCAAACCCAACAACTGGAACTGTTTATGCTGCACTTTTCTTTAAGCTGTAACAGGTGCGTAACGTGAGTCCTAACAGAGCACCCATAATTAACGAGACCAGAGTTGTCTTTTAACAGTGACCTTTTGACACAACAACATTTTAATTGGAAATCAGCAAAGAGCAGACCAGACCAGAATCACCTAGTTAGTGAAGCTGTACAAGGGACAAATTGACTAGGTCCTAATTTTCTGTCAAACAGGCCTAATTTACTTCCAGCTTGGATTTGGGGTTTAATGCATATTTATGACTCTGCTATGTCATACTAGAAACATTTTTTGTAAACTATGGAAGATGCACAATTTTCCTTAAATTTATGACAAAGATAAGCAGTGCATTCTCTTCCAATTTATCAATAATTTTAAACATACATTGTGGTTCAATGCAGAACAAAAAAAAGGTATGAACTACTAGAAACAGCAATAGAACAGAGAAAAGACATTTTGCAATTTCTTTTCAATCAGAGAAAGTTAAGGAGGTGCTGATTTATATCCCTAAGTGTAATAATTAGGCCAGAATTGAAACATGACTTTTAGAATCAGTTGTTCTGTGAAGATAGAAGTATGGTTTTACTCTCTCCAAAAGCCTTTAATACATACTCCACCAACAGTTTTCAAAGTCTACAACCAGGGTAAAAGATCAAAAACAGATCTACACAGAAAAGCTCATAGGTAGAAAAAATTAGGCTGCTTCTCTTGAAATGCTACACCATGACAATTATATTCAAGGTAATCTTTAAGGACATTTGGGGGCAGTTACCCTAGAGATGCTTTGAGATTGAAAATAACGTAATTTTCTGATACATAGAGCCTTTGTGAAGATCTATATTTCTTTGAAAATTTAAATGTCTAGTATTTTAAACGACTGCTCAGGTTGTTCATGANGATGACTTTCTAAATATACAACTGTCCTTGGGGGAGGGAGGAAGGGTGAGGTTTTTTTAAATTATTTTCACATTATGTGAAAATGTCATATTTTATCATTTGATTTTAAAAAATACATATATTTGTCCTAGCAGAAGCCAGGCCTGCAACTTAAAATCACACAGACAACTGTGAAGTAAGCAGTTATTTAGGATGCCAGCAATGCAACTAATCCACAAACTAAAATTGCAGTTTGACTCAAAATAAATCCAACACTAAGTACCTCCTACATAAGAACATGTCCCTATCCTACCTCTCAGATATTTTACATTCCTAACCTTTCTTCCAGTTGCCTATCAAATTCTCCATGCCCTGTTGCAAATTAACTTGTTAACAAGACAGTTACCTTTTAAATTAGAAGTGCCACAATTTTACAGGAAAACAATTTTTTCTCTTTTTTATTGCAAGAGACTTTATACGTACATAACATGGACATATGCTGTGCAAGATACTCTGAAATTTCAATGATATAGAAGTTAGGAGATATGGGTAACATGCTGGTGAAGAATGGTTTAGCTATGACAGGATTAGGTGGTTTAGCTATGACAGAATGTGGTATGAATTTGCCGAGGGAAAAAAACATTTACTTTTGCCTTTTCTGTGTTTATCATACTCACTGCTAAGTGCAAAAATAAGCATTACTGTAATATTATAGTAGTTACCGAATGAAAAGTGTCACACTAACATTGCGACTCCAGCATCATTCAAGGCTTGCTTATGAGTCAAAGAAACTCTGACGTTAATACAATGTTTAATGTCAGATGACGAGTACAAGTGACTTAAGACACCTCTTTTCTGATTTGAAAAGCGGTAATAATGGCACTTGATTTGTAATTCTTTTTTGTAAGACACCCAGCAAAGTGATGCTGAATAGTGAATAAATCAAAATTAAATATTGCCAAATTTAGTATCTGGAATAGGTGGAGTAAAGTTCTTGAACCAAAATTCATTTATCTGGATGAAGACAGCAGGCAGAAACCACACCTCTAGGCATCATCCCCACTAGGAATGTCACACCAGGCATTGCTGCCTCTTAAACTTCTTCCAGTTCCTGACATGCTTACCAAAATGTAGAAGTCCTGACAGATTTCATTAAGCTGCACACCGTGCATGTTGCCCAATGCTATATTCCTTACTAACACGCATGTCCCACTCATGGAGTCTCGCAGAATTCCACACCACAAAGAGGAGGTGAGAACATAATATGCAGCAAACTCTGTCCATGCACACAAACAAATTGGAGGTCGCAACTTCAAAGCCTTCTCATCAGTCCTCAAAGGGATTTAGCAAGCTTAATCTCTCCTGAAATTTTCAGAAGTAACAAAAAATATTTTGGACCATATATATGTATTAGAATATGTAATTCTAAAACTAACGTAAAACAGAATGATGAATAATTTCTATTCAAAGTTACAAGTAAGACTTCATGCTCAAACTGAGTCCAAAACCAAGGTGTGATTCCATATCAGTTTAAGCACCTTACAAGGGACATTTGAGCACCAAAGCAGGAGGAACTGCCACTGTCTTAGTTTTAGAAGGCAGTGCTTTGTTTATATATTTGCCTTTTTCCACTAGTATCCTTTGCTTGGATGGCTGATAACTCCCCCTGCTCCTCTGACTTCTACAAATATTACCTTCAGCTTCCATTCCCTCCTTTAAGTTGAAGCAGTATTCAGGCTATTCAGAAAATTCTCTCTTGACTAGTTCTGATAAGATTCTCTATTTCTCTTATGCAGTGTACCCCAGATCAAATATATTCATTTATACAGATGAAAGTCCTGCTTTCTAGTTCTTCTTATGCTCTGTCTAGAATCAAGGTTAGCCCAGCATGGTACATGAAGCTGTAAATTGAGTTTGTTCCTCACTGCTTTCAATGTCAGTATCTGAAGCTAGGGTTTTTGAAGGAAGTCTTCAAAATCAAGCAGGATTTAAAAACAGTAAATAAATAAATTACTCTAGCAGTGGCATAAATTCTCTAGATAACAATCATATCATTTTAGAGTAGGCAATCTGTCACAGCTTTGAGAGAAAAAAAACAAAATCTAAGCTATTACAAGGGTAAGTAAGTTATGATTTATTTTGTGAAAGCACATACAAAATGGCAAATATTGCATTTATCTGCCTGTATATTTTGTTTGCTCACCTCTAATCAGTATCCATAAATAATGCATTTACAATAATAAATGCCTCTAAAAATCTTCACTTTCAATATTTCTAAATGATTGTCACATTCTGCAGTTCAGTCAGATCTGTCATGATCACAATGACAGTATGACTCCTTAGTGTGTCCTGCATCATTTTATGAATTATTTCAATTCTCCATCTACTCCAAAACCTCTCTTTCCCAGATTATTTTCTCTCTAATTTTATGAATCCATTACGCTTCTATTTTCTCTGTTTGCCTCTGTCTTCAATTATAAACTATTTTGTGACCAAAGTCTCTGTAAAATGCTATATAGTTTCATAACATAAAAACTTGCTGTATGTTTTTGCACGTATTAGTCGGAACGCTAACTAAAAAGGATCAGTGATTTTGATCTCTTTCACAAGACAGGCCTGACCCAGACAATGAAAAAATATTTCCTAGAATTAAAAAAACAGAATTCAAACTTTTAAATGCTGCTGTACAGGTGACACTGTGGTATTTATGCACAGGAAACTGGTGGGAGAAAAATTCTGCAGCATGGAGTGATTATCTCTACTTACCAAACCTGAAAGATTAATCTGAAAAGCTACACAGCAGGAAAAGATAGATGTGAAACTATAATCAGCATTTTCTAAAAGACTACATAAATTTTAAAAAAACACCTTACTCTTTTTTAGGCTGAGATTTATTTTTTTAGACTGTCAACCTCAACAAGTAAAAGAGACTGAATAAAATGTTATCTTTTAAACATAATGTTGTCTTTTAAACATATTCTGTATAATTTAAAGATAACTATACCTGAAACAGGTGTGCTAGACTAATGGTTACATGACTGCACTCTGGTCCCTAGTACTTTTATGAACTCTCTCAAGAAACATAGTAAACATCATGTCAGAATTTAAATTTTTGCACACATCCTTTGTGTAACTGTGAAATATAATGCATGTAAACCAGCTCTATCACTTGCACGACAGGCATGGCTCAAAGCTGTGTGTCCTGGCTTTGTCTGGGACAGAGTTAATTTTCTTCCTAGTAGCTGGTACAGTGGTGTTGTTTGGATTCAGTATGAGAATAATGTTGATAACACACTGATGTTTTGGTTGTTGCTAAGTAGTGCTTACCATAAGCCAAAGGCTTTGCAGGTGCACTAGAAGCTGAGAGGGAGCACGGCCAGGACAGCTGACCCAAACTGGCCAAAGGGATATTTCATACCGTGGAATATTATGCCCAGTTTATAGACTGGGGGCAGTTGGCTGGGAGCTGCTGATTGCTGCTGGTCTGGCCCTCAGTCAGTTTAACAATTGGATTGTGCATCACTTATCTTTCCTGGGTTTTATTTCTCTCTCTCTGTTGGCTTTCTTTTCAACCCGGTATTATTATTGGTTTTGTCCCTATTAATAAATTTTATGTTAATTTCATTTAATATTATCTCAGCCCATGGGTTTGGGGTTTTTTTTCCTGTTTCTCCTTCTCATCCCACTGTGGGGTTGGGGGCAGAAAGTGAGCATCTGTGTGGTTCTTAGTTGTTGGCTGTGGTTATACCACAACAGTGTATTTTAAGCTGGCAGGGAAAAAAAATCAACAGCTTCTTCCTGACCATGCAGTGCCTTGTTTTGGATACTAAATACTGTGTCACTCTCTGGTTGCATGGGTGCTGTGTAGTATTTGTAGGGCCCTGTTCTCAGACGCTTTGATTCCAGCGTAATCAAGTAAAAACACACTGCCTTTTTAAAATATTCAGGTGTGTATTAGCCTCTATTTTTCCAGCCTTTCTGTCACAGAATCCATATTTCACCCATTTTAATGTGCCTTTATCCAGGCAGAAACAAAATAAGTGGCTTCGAATGAAGGACGTCTCGTACTATAGTACATCCTAACTCCTGGTGACAGCTCAGGGTCAGCATTCAGCACTAGGTTATAGAGAAATGCTGATTAATAAGCCTTTGCAAGACTGCTTTTAGGTACCTTAGTACAATGACAAATGCCCATGTTCTAGAACAAATGGTTTAAGACCTTTACAGCAACTCCAAACTGCATTTTCAAAAGCTGAATAAAATTTCCAAATAAGTGAAAGCCTATAATGGTCTTTAGCACTTCAGACTTCCATACAGCTTGCAAGGTCTTTCAACTCACCAGATCTATTCTGCTAAAAGACTAGAAAGAGTTAGTTTCACACTGACACAAAAAACAGTGTTTGCACAGGACACTGCCTTTAACACACAGAAGTCTACGTGGAATATGTCAAACAAAAAATCTTCATAAATATATGCAGGGAAATTAATGTAATTGACTAGGCTATGAAATACAAGTCTATATCACTTACATTAAACTGATTAAAAACTAAAAATATACTAAATATATGAAATCAAATATATTAATTTCTGTAAAATGAGAAATTTGCTTAAGCTTACAGGAGACCTTTTAAAAAATCTTTACACATGAATTCTAAAGTCATTCCCTAATTCTTTTGTTTCTGCTGGCAAAGTCCAATGAGATGTGAGCATTAAAAGGAAATCAGGTGCCTTATGTCATTATGAAAGTACAACAGCTCCATTCTGAAATGCATAACCCTTTAAAAGGGAAAGGCCTTGTTGCAAAGCAGTCACCTTGAAGAGGATCAGTGTTCCTGGAAACAAACAGATCATCTCAAGAGCCAGGAAGAAATCCTTCTTTAAAATGCTAGGTACTTAAATTATGTTCATTTATCTGTGGTCTTAGTAAAATATATCATAAATCTCCATTCAAGTACCATGCACTTACAGGTTTCTGCTTTCATAGTGGTAATATATGAGCATATACTAATTAATGAACACACCTAGTGAATTCCAGATTTACCAACTACACTGCTCCTTTCATGTTTCTGCAGTACAAATGTTCTTGGTATTTATTTCCATAGAAAGGAACAGAATGGACATATTCCACAATAAGTGAGAGATGACCCACTGCCTTAAAATAGATGCATAAAAAAAACCCAATAATTTTTAAAAAATAAAATATATCTTGTTCTGCAATAACAAAATTATGTATGCTTTCATGACAGAAGAAATAATTGTCTTAAAACTGAAGGAAAGATGTTCAAGTAAAATCAAAATGTTTCATTTCATCTAAATGGCTAAGAGGGTATTTATTATTTTCAAATAAAATTGAGGTAAATTTCACAATGATAACTTATTGTTTAGTATGAAAAATGCAAATATTTAAGTTGGAACTTTTCTAAATAAAATTTTCTAAGAGATCAGAATTTGTGGAAAGAGAGCGAGTATTCAGATAAGACTCTCTGATGAATATGAAATGCATTTGCAAAATATTCTAGCTAACCAGAATCTATATTTCTCACCCTCTCCACGAAAATTCAATTTTCTACTGCAGCACAACAAAACTAAGATATCTGCCTTTAACTTCTGACAGTGATAATCTATTCCTGTTACTTCCTGCTCACCCATTGCACAGCTGAGTTTTTGATTTCCACATCTCCATCTGTGACCTAGCCATTCCCACAAAGACAACATCAAGCCTGGAGACCTGCATAGTGAGAAATAAATGGGACATATCAAGCTGTTGCTGCTGTCTGTTGAGACAATCTCAATCTCCTTCTCTTATAAGACCCAACCAGTTTCATGAGTTGGGAAAAGGATGTTGTTCAGATCCTTTTACTGTCCAAAGAAATCCAGAAAAACAAAGAAGCTTCTCAAAAATTTTTGTACTGATCCATCAGATGTCAACCACTCTTGACAGGAGATGGAATCTCAGTTTTCTTTTCTCCATTGCAGAGCACAATGCAAATGTCAAATAGCTCCTTGCACATTCTTGAAAGAATGGTCATATTAGAATGGTTTTTTGACTTTTTGCTCCTTTTTTTTTTTTTTCTGGGTTTTACCTAGATGTCTCCATCAAGCCAATAAACCAGAAAAGATTTTTCTGTGCATTCCACTACATTTCTAAGTTTGTTTATTCCTCCATAATATGTTTTCTTTCAAGACACAGAAATCCACTGGGACTGAACAGCAGATGCAAAAAATTTCCTGTAGTTATAAGAAACTAACAGTTTCTTCTTATTTCTTTCTCACCTGAAAGTAGTAAAAATAGAGTTTTACTCAATGAATGTCTGTTTTTTCTGTGGTGGTCTGAGGAACTTCCTAATTACTTATTAGGAAGTTATTACTTATTACTTCCTAATAGCACTGAAAATTTTGTAACAGTACTTTTTTTATGATTTTCTCATCTTGGCAGATGCTACCATTTGCTTTCTGATATGCCTGCAAGTCTATAGAACTGGCCCATTATTTTCCAAATGATCAGCCCACCTATCTTAATATTTTGACACCTTTAGAGTTCCAAGGTCAAAAAATACACATAGTTTGCACACTTTCATTCTGAGCCCACATACTCACTATAAAATGCTAGAAAGTCTGAATGTAACACACTTGGATTAGCTCATGGCTTAGAAAACTGTCTTTTTTCAGACCTTTCACATTCTTCCCAATGTTTAAGAAAATGCTGAAGGAAAAAGATGAAGCCTGAAACTATTCAAGAGCCCTTTTTCAGCATACTGCAAACATACTTTGTCCCTACAGATATTCAGCGTTCGTCTATACACTCAACACCATCAATCCAAACCAGAATTAAATACACAGGTAAGTTCAGAAATGCCATACAATGATACACTCTAGATTTGGAGGAAGGATTTCAAGAGCTACCCAAACAAGGAAAGGACTCTTTTCTTTTCTGATGAACTGTCTTGCACAACACTGGTTTTCTTATAAATAAAGACATTAGTACCCAGTGCTGTAGGGGGACTTCTCCAGTGGGGCCTGCCAGAAGAGTTTGTAGAGAGGCAAGCAATCAATAGTTTTGCAAAGTTCTTCAAAAACATTTCTTATAAGGATTCTCTATAATTTCATTCTCCTTCATATGATTGTCAGTAGCTCAAATTAGCCTAAAATGGAGCAGTTTGCAACCATAACTAGTGATCTTCTCAGCCAGCTTCATCTGGAAATTGAGTTTGTAAAAAGCAGTTCACACAGTATGACTCAAGAGAGAGCTGCTGACACTTAATTTTTAGACCTGTTCTCATTCACTTTCTCAAGAGGTACTTTTGAAAACATTGTCAAGTATTTCTCATTTGCCTATGCACTTCTATACTCTAAAACTACAAAGTTGTTATACTCATCTACTATAATTTTTTTACACTTTTCCGTGTGGAAAATCAATTCTGTTGACTTGTAGAAGTTGTGTGGAAAGAAAAATCTATTACATACAATGAAGAAAAATTATTGGATTAAATTAATTTTATTTAAATGTCAAGCTGATTTTCATCTTGCACACAACATAACACACGCACTGCAAAACCAATTTTATTGTTAAAAACTGTGAAACCAAATTAATTGCTAAAATTTTAGAGTAGCAATCTGTACTTTGTTATCCAAGGTATTTGAAATGTTTTCTCATGACCCTGTCCTTATAATGGACCATCCGTCCAAGTCAATGTGGTGAATTTGGTTTGATAGACTAACAGTAACTTTCACAATATGCTGCATATCTCAGTAACCTAAGTCATAAAACACTTCTCCTTTGACAGCATCCATATAAATTACTTATTAAGTCAGTAATTAAGCTGATGTTTTGCATTTTCTATTTCAATGACAGATATTTTGCCATAGAATCATAATATAATTGGTATATTCCAGGAGAGAAGACAAAAGGAAAATATTCTGTTGCATTGATTCTCAGCAACAAAACTAACTGGGAGTTAAACATTTTAAGCTTATTAAGATAAATCTGTCTTCTAAACCAGACAAATACATGAAAAACATATAATTTGATTTTCCACAGTGGACTTGATCTTAACCTAAATTATTTGTGTTGCATGGACCTTTTTGGGAAACTGCTACTCAAATTACGTGTGAGGCTTGAGCACTACCTAAGGAATGCCTCACTGGCACATTATTTTATTGATCATGAAGTCACACAACTCAGTCCATCTGTGCAGCACATATTGTTTTTACTTCTTCAGGGTTCCTAAGATTCATAAGCTAATCTGTTTCATCTTTGCAAGTGACTTTAAAAAGTTAAAGACTGTCTCATACATCAAACAAGGGAGTAAATAGTGAAAGAATGAGAAGCATTTCAGATTTCTATTCTAAATCCATTAATTTTCTACAGGATGAAATATGGGAAAGCCACAAACTAACACCTCGGAAATATGAAACAATAGGCCAGCCCCAAAATACATCTTTTTTTTCACATAAGCATCTATATTTAATCCAAAATATAAAGACTTTAAAAGAAAATGTCCTTAGCTTCAAGAAGTATGCTAATCTTTCTTATGCTTGTGTCTTGTTTTCAATGCAACCTTCTTTTATAGAATATAAGTGGCCTTTACAATATTTCCTTCATTTGTTTTAAGTGACGGAAAAACCAATAAAGCAAGCCTTGTTGGCCAGCTAATTTTATAATATCTTAATTTTCATTCAACAAGGAAGATGAGAAAAAACTACTGTCATGGTTTAAGCCCTGCCAGCAGCCAAGCCCCAAACAGCTGCTCACTCCCTGACCAGCAGGGTCAGGGAGAGAATTGGAAGGGTAAAAACCAGAAAACTCATAGATTTAGTTAAAGACAGTTTTATAGGTGAAAAAGCCTGCTGCTCCTGTCCCAGCTGTTTTTTCTTCTTTTTCAAGGCTCCTCACCAGGAAAGAAAGGAGTCACAAGGGCAGTTTGTGTTCTTCATGTTGTTTATGAAGTTCTTATCTCAATTTCTGTGTGCTGCTTCTGCCTGAGCTTAGCACAATCAGAATCACACTGCAAGATGGCCAGAAGACCTTGAGTACAGACTGTTTTAAAAACTTTTTACCCAATTAACAGTTCCAAAGTAACTTATTTTCAACAGTGTACCAATAACTATTAATCCTAGTTAACACGTTTCTTCTACACTAGATTCTTTCTACCAATTGCTAAATCACAGGAACTTAGGTCAGAGAAGAAAGGAAGAAGAAAAACAAGGAGAAGCTGACACCCTGAATTCTCCATGTTGTCCTCATATTAATATATAGAGCAAAATCTAAAACTACAAACACATTCTCTGTGGTGCACTAAACAACTATCTCTTCATTTCTTTGGTGCTTTCAGCTCACCCAGAAGTGAGGGGAGATGATCCCACGGACTTAGCTTCCAAGGGTAAGTAATTTTTGGGGGCTCTAGGGACAAAATATGGAGGGTCAGGAGAAGTTTTCTGGCTTCCCTGGGTTCCAACATTTAGGGAAAGCAAAAGCCACGCAAACAAGCAAAGCAAAACATCAATTAATTCACTGCTTCCCATGGTCAGGTAGATGTTCGGCCATCTCCAGGGGAGCAGGGCCCCATCACAAGTAACAGTGACTTGGGAAGACAAGTGCCATGACTCCAAATGTCTCCCCCCACTTTCCTCCTTCTTCCCCCCACTTTATGTACTGAACTTTATACTTTATATCCCCTTGCTCAGTTTGTGTCACCTATCCTGGCTGACTCTCCTCCCATCCTCCCACATGCCCCTGACCTCCTTGCCATCGTGACAGTATGAAAAGCAGAAAAGGCCTTGTCTCTGTGTAAGTCCTGATCAGAAAAAACAAAAATATCTCTATATTAATCAACTCTGTGTTCAGCACAAATCCAAAATACAGACCCATACCAGCCACTGTGAAGGAAATTAACTCCACCCCAGCTGAAACCAGTACAATGCCCCATGTTCTATATAAATTAGAGACTTAAACAAAAATTAAGGGTTTTTAGAAGGAAAATATATATTTGGGAGGTGTCATTACAATCATACTTCATTGTTTTTAAATCACAATATGATACAGATGCTGGTACTGTTAAAAATAAGCAAGAGCATATTTTTAAGATGGTGATGATATTAATAAAAAAGAATGAGCACTGATGACATTAAATTTGTTATTTAAAATGGAAGACAGAAGGCTACAGTGATCTGTGCTGTCAGCCTTTCCGTCAGGACATTATGTTCCTGTGAATATGTGATTCCCAGGCTGCTTAATGAAAAACATCAGGTGATTATTTGCTGCAAATTCTAATAAGGTTTATACAATAACCAAAGAACAATACAGGAACCTAGTAACAACATGACAATTACAGTTTCTCCTGGAAAGTGTCTGCAACCAGTTAAAGAGAAAGCTGTTAAAAGCAAATGAACAGGAAAATATAAGTTAAATTTAAAAATAAGTGTGCAGTGTATTGACAGTAATTTGATTCTGGTATTTATACCTGATAAGCCAAATAACAACCTGTTGTTGACTTTTTTTGAGTCCTGAGGCAATGTATTTTGGTAAAACTGGTGTCTGAACAGACATAATGATCTTTGCTTTAATATGCCTTCTGTTCAAGAAGCCTCTTATTTCTCTTCCAAAGACCTCAGAGGTCATACATGGAAAATATGTTACAGGAGTGTGGGTGAGGGGTGTGGGTGGGGGAAACAAACAAAACAACAACAGAAAAACCCCACAGAAACACTCCCACACAGTTGTTCAGGGAGTTTAATAAGCTTTTATAATATTTATAAGCTTAAACTTCTTGTATAAAAGAGCTGTAGGAGCAACGAAAAGAGCTGAACGACAAAGAGATCATTACATTGTTTCCTAAGTATAGGCAGTTAGATTCTTATTTACTGTCCTTCAGGTGTTTTTAGACTTCGAACCTGCATCTCCAAGTCAAATATATTAGATTTCACAGAGCTTCTGGATAAAGACATTTTTCTTTGGCACCTCCTAAAATTTTTATTCTTTTCATAAAATCAAGCATACAAATAAGCTTCTTCCTGTGATTCTACACCTCAGTAGGACTCCAGATTTGTGTGCAGAAAACTGAGTGTGTCACAGGCATTGAGTCTTCTTTGCATCATATGTACTACAGCCTGTGATTGAAGCCTGATGGATTCTGATCAAAACAGAGTTTGCCCTGTTTCATGCTGTGGGAAGGACTCTCAAAAATCATTTAACATCCCCTCCACACACAAAATCCCATTCACTACAGTGAAGTTCAAAATCAGGGTCTTTTATGCAGTCCCCAAATAACATTGCTATTGACCACAATAAATTAACACTTGTGACCTGAAAAGAACAATATAGTAGCTAATTGAGTTAACAGGGAGTACTTTGACATTTCTTTGCTTATTGGCAGATTTTGGAAAAAAGTGAAATAAGATTTTTTTTTTCCCCTGTTAACGTATAATGAATAAGGAAGAAGGAAATTAAGGGAAGATCTTCAAGGGAGCTTTCAGTGACACACAACAGGGATCAGAGCAGACATTGCTGGAGTACCAGACAGGGTGTGAATGTGCATGCCAATGCATGAAAATTCAAAATTCAGTGTTATCATGATACAAGCTGAAGATCATTAGCAGATGGTATATCTAATTAACACAGCAGAACAAGACAGAAGTGTTGAAATGGGGCTTTTTAGCACTGTCAAAAAATTTCTAACAGTAATTATTCTCCCTTGTTCCACAGAAGACTCTGAGATTCAATTCTTTAATTCAAAAGTAAGTATAATGAAAACTACAGAAAATACAAAAATCTGTTTCACAAAGTATCTAGGACATTAACAGATCACTACTCTAAATTACAAATTTAAAAAAAAGACATCTCAAAGCTGAGGGCCACAAAAAAGCTTTTTCCTTTCTCCAGTTTAAACAATTCCACATACAGAAACTTGGACAGGTATTTTTAACAAGGTACATTCTACACACCATGCACAATATAAATGTCAAACCAGTACCTTGAATTTTGTCCAGAAGCTCACAAATAGGTTTTGAAGGTCATGAAAGTCTAGTTTTATGCACTTCAGATTGGTTTGTTGGCTTAAAACTAGGACAGAGCCACTGACTGTGAGGTCCTCCATTGCAACCCAAATGCAGAAGATTAATCAATTAATATGAGTATGAACTTGGAATGAGCTATAGCAGGGAAAAGAAAGGTAGTACTGATGGGCTGGTCAATCCACTCTGAATAACAGGTATATTCAGACCTGTGTTTTTAAAAGATGCTGCAGTCTGTAAACTGATGGAGAGCTTTAACAGCACCACAGCCTGTTTCTGGGAGTTGAGGTAACATGAATACATAGCCAGAGGATCCTGTTTTTCCCCCTAACATTTTTGATGTAGGCAAATGACATAAATGGAAAGAATTCCATGTAGTGGAATTTATTTCACATTCTCATGAGAAAATACTAAACTATTCGTTCTGATACAGAGCCTGTAAATTATTCTGTGCCTTTATCATCATAAAACAATTTATCTTGGATCTGCTTCACATGAGACTGAGCTACAAAATCACTCAGGCTAATCAGGGAAGGCTTTGGTAAATGGTCAGGATTGCACAGTATTGCTTTAAGGTGCTGAATTGATGAAGTTGGTTGAGGAAATCAAGAGCTGAGTCTCTTGCTTACCTTGCACCTTGCTTAAGCAAAGCCTAACAACTCAACAGTGCATGGATTGAAGCAGAGGCCTCATGGCCTGATGTTATTTCAGCGAGGCACAGAAAAACACCACATCCCACTACCAGCCAATTGCCACACTCTTTTTAATGCAATAAAACAACCCTTGTTATAAATCTGGTTCATTAATGAGATATGGTTGAGCACAAAGACCCTCTGAAGAAGGTTTACTGCAATCTNACTATTCGTTCTGATACAGAGCCTGTAAATTATTCTGTGCCTTTATCATCATAAAACAATTTATCTTGGATCTGCTTCACATGAGACTGAGCTACAAAATCACTCAGGCTAATCAGGGAAGGCTTTGGTAAATGGTCAGGATTGCACAGTATTGCTTTAAGGTGCTGAATTGATGAAGTTGGTTGAGGAAATCAAGAGCTGAGTCTCTTGCTTACCTTGCACCTTGCTTAAGCAAAGCCTAACAACTCAACAGTGCATGGATTGAAGCAGAGGCCTCATGGCCTGATGTTATTTCAGCGAGGCACAGAAAAACACCACATCCCACTACCAGCCAATTGCCACACTCTTTTTAATGCAATAAAACAACCCTTGTTATAAATCTGGTTCATTAATGAGATATGGTTGAGCACAAAGACCCTCTGAAGAAGGTTTACTGCAATCTCAGTATGTGGAGGAGGACCAAAGCATTTATTGTACCTCTTTTGCCAACTATAAATCCTGACTAAAAGTAACCGAGACCCTCATTAAACCCCATTAATGGATTAACTTATCATCCTTTGGGATGCAAATGAAGGATATGTTGTGCAATGCATGTATGACCAAAGCCACCAAACCCCACCCATAACCTGGGATTGGGATGGGCCAAAATTATGTTAAAGGGAGGCTTCAGTGCAGAAAAGGCTGAAGGAGGAAAATCTCACCAGAGGGGGGAATAATCTCTGCCTGCTTGGCATCCATCAGTGAACTGTGTCTCTTCTTCCTCCTCTCCTGAAGGGATGCCCTTTGGTGAGATTTACACCTCCAACTGCATTGTAGCACACTTGAGAATAATCCTTTTTTTATATATGCCTCTACTAGAATATCTCTTATGACACTTTCTGATCTGACACATATTAACACTCTGAATTTAGTGCATTTACCACTGGCAATCCTGAACGTGCTTTTCTGTTGCTTCAATAAACCTCATTACTGTGAGTCTGGATTGTGCACAGCACTTTTTGAGTGCAACCAGACCTACAGTGCTGGACTGGTGAACTGCACCTGTGCTTCAAATTCTTCTGAACTCAGCCAGATTTACAGTGCTAAATTTACTACAGTCAGAAATTTAACCCAGCCACCCCCAGACCATCTGATCTTTGACGACAAGCTTGGGGGGAAGGTTTATTTTCTGCTAAGTTCCCATACCCTTGAAGAAACAAAGGGCACTACAGTTTGTTTATTGAGTAGAATTGTACATTGGCTGCACATAAGCTACTTTATTAAGTCTTCCATTAGATAACAGGTTGCAAGAATTATTAAAGAATGAGCTCCTGCAGGAGGAAGATTGCTCTAAGTGCTTTAAGGGCAGGCCGGTAAAAGACTGATCTCGCACTGTTCCCTCTGAAATAGCCAGCCCTCTGTTTTAGAAGAGCACTGACTTTACCAAAAAGAAGGGCATATGCCTGCAAGATGTTGCTGGTACGAGGTTCTGAGTATTGGGAATTGTTTGTTCTCACTGGAAGTTTCAGCTTCCACCAAGTCAGTTCCACTTTGTCACTTGCTTCTCCTTGTAGATGTATGGCAAGCAGGTGATCTGAGGGCAGGTCCTTTGTAAGGCACTACAGTTTTTTCTCTTTATTTTTATTTTACAAAGTATAAAAATAAGAAGTATCCTCATCAGTTATATAGAGAGTGAGATCAGATACACCTCCAGCTGAGTGGTGTGACTGACATACCTGAAGGGCAGGATGCCATCCAGAGGGACCTGGACAAGCTCAAGAAGTGGGACCACAGAAACAACATTAAGTTTGACAAGACCAAGTGCAAGGAGCTGCGCCTGGACCAAGGCAACAGTTTATATAAATACAAGCTGAGGAATGGACAGATAGAGAGCAGCCCTGGGGAGAAGGACTTGGAGGTAATGATGGATAAGAAACTGGACATGACCCAGCCATGTGCACTCCCAGCCCAGAGAGCCAAACATGTCCTGGGCTGCATCCAAAGCAGTGTGGGCAGCAGGGCCAGGGAGGGGATTCTGCCCCTCTGCTCTGCTCTGGTGAGACCCCACCTGGAACTCTGCATCCAGCCCTGGGGTCCCAGCACAGGAAGGACGTGGAGCTGTTGGAGTAAGCCAACAGGAGACCAGATTTGCATTTTCTTGTAAATGATTATCATTTTAATTAAAATAGTCTTTCTTGAGAAAACCTCTATAGCTCATCATATTGTTAATAACAATATTAGTATTATATTAACAAACTTTTTTAAAGCAGTGAACCTTAGCCTGGCTAAATGTCCCTGGTTTCTGTAAGTGAATTTCTTTAGTGAGACATGCAGCACAACGGAGCTTTTAAAAGACCTTATGGTTATTGAAAAGACCATCCCTATAATTTCCTTTCTCTTTACTAGTAATAGAAAAGGGGCAGCACTCCTTGGTACTCCAGCTGTTTGAGAAGAAACACAATACATTTTTTTGCTAACATTTCTGAAGTAAGTGCGACAAAGGGAAAAAATCTTTCAAGCTACAACTGCCTTTTAATCAAAAGCAGTGGAAGTTTGAAACATAGTATTCATAACATTAGGTGATAAAAGCACTTTGTCTAAAAACTCAAGATGCATTTGTAGTCTGTATTCTTATGAATATGACAAACAAAAAATTATAATGTTAAGCTGTTAAATGCTATTAATAAAAAGCTTCTTGCTGACTTGGTTAAATAAGTGGGTAGTGAAATTAGGAAATGAGGAGAAGGACAGCAGTGTATTTGTGTGTCCAAAGAACAGCAACAAATCTGGTGAGGAGTCTGGAGCACAAGACGTGATGAGTGGCTGAGGGAGCTGGGGTTGTTTAACCTGGAGAAAAGGAGACTCAAGCGAGTCCTTATTGCTATGCACTGCTCCTTGAAAGGAGATTGCCCTCAGGTGGGGGCCAGTCTCTTCTCACAAGTAACAAGGGACAGGATGAGACAAAATAACTCAAGTTGCACCAGGGAGGTTTAGATTGGATATTAGCAAAAATTTCTCCACCAAAATATTTATTGAGCAGTGCAACAGGCTGCCCGCAGAAGCACTGGAATCACCATCCCTGCGGATAATTAAGAGCCATGCAGGTGTTGAGCTTAGGGATGCAGTTAAGGGTGAGCTTGACAGTGTCGGGCCAATGGTTGGACTTGATGATCCTAAAGATCTTTTCCAACCTAAATTTCAAGGTATCAAATATGGGTTTTTATGAAAATGAAGAGCTGAATTTACAAAAGTTTGAGGACCTTTGAGTGTGAAACATTGTATTATCCTGTTACAAATTCAGCAGGTGCCTATTCCCAAACAGAGATCCTGACCAACATATTTCAAAGTTCAAAGGGATTCTGTTCTTAGGTTTTTTTCCACAGAATCTCTCACATGTTGAGGACACTCTTGTGCTTAATTAGACCTGATAAAAAAATCCAAGGAAAGTATTTCTTGTATATTTTTCCTATTCTCAACCCCTCCAACTCATGATGCAAAACATCAGTAAAAAAATAGCACTAAGAAAAATATTCTAAATATTTAGAGGAAATAATTTTTTCAAGAGTTACAAGATTAAATCTTTTAAACTAAGTGAGAGTTCTGTTCTTTATTCATCCGAGACCTTTTTGTGTGGTTTGTACCCATCATCAAATTCTGCATTAATAGCCACCACTTAAATTACACCAAAGTGTTCATAGTTGAACGCTTTTACTTTCCTTCTCTCTCACCAGTGTAAAACAGAGGTTAGTCAGCTGAAGTCAGACTAAGTTAAATCACTGAACATGAATATAAGTTGAGAGCCAGCCCATCGGCATTTGAAGACAGATAAAGCCACATAGTATCTATTTTTTTTTTACTGAAACCAGTGTTCCTACCGGGCCAAATGACCAAGAATCTCATTAATTCCCAAGAAAGATGAGTCAGTTACCATGGTAACACAACTAGCACTGGCTTTTTTACTTGAGCAAATTAATTTTTTCAAAACTCTTATAAATACCTCTGCAAATGAAAGAAGAGGATTGGCAAAAGTGGGGTCAAAACTGAAAGCATCAGAGACCAATATTTTAAGCAGAAGAAAGTGAAGATTTTGCAAGATAATATGACTGAGTTAAAGAAAAGGTAGAAAATCCTGGAATACTATTGAAGAAATAATATGTGAAACAGCAAACAGAAATTGCGTAGAAGATGTTTAATCTGATTAAATGTGTCAATGGAGGGTGAGGGGAGAAGCTCATTCAGGGCAAAATAAACTCCATTTTTAACTCAACATAGAACTGGAGAATCTGCTTGTGAGAAAGCCATCATTTCACTTCATATTTCTCATCTGACAGAACCCTCCTCATGCATGGTAAAACATGTGTTCAAGGTCTCTAAATATATTTCTCTGGGAGCAGCACCCTGTGCAAAGTAAAAAACAGCTGCACTCTGAGAGGATTAAGATCTGACTTGATGTTTTGCTCATAGTTTTGCCCATAATTGGGATGAATTCTGTAGTGGATTAAAAGTTAACCTGAAAGTTCCTGTCTTGTATTTTATGTAACACTTTAGGATAAGAAAAATTAATCCAACTGAAAAGTGAGGTAGGACACTGAAATTCAGAAGAACAGGGCATTGTATAAGTGATGGTGTGTCCTCATTTCATTTTTGTTTCTCATGTTTCATTTTTGGAATTAAACTAGGCTATTTTCACTTTGCCCTGGTGAATTGCACCCTGCTGCGATTGAATAAAAATTAATTTAGACTGGTGCAGTGCTAGGCAAAATCTCAGGCATCTGCTTTTATGGACAGATGAGAGGCTTTTCTACCTCCTCCATCATCACAACCAGAGAAGTGAGCCTGTATGACATGATAAGGTCATTTCAATGCTCAGCTACAGCCTTTGCCTCTGCAATGTTTTTGGCAATGCTTAGACTCTGTCATCTACTCAGAATAGGATGAGAAACAAAAAGAAAATAAACACATTATTAAAAGTTAAAGTTAATGCATTTGTGAGGATATATCCATCTAAACTTCCACAACATTTGAAAGTTTGAATATGACTTGTGTCACAAAAATTCTGTGCAATTAGCAATAGTATTGAAAAGGAACCTTCATTTTTTCACATTTCCTATTGCAGTTCTTTTGTACAAACAGGTCAGAACATTTTAAACAAGAAAAGATGTAAACTGAACTTGCAGATAAAGAAATGTGAGAAGGTATAGACTGCCCTGGATTTTTTTTTTTTTTTCAAAAGCAAATACATTGGAGAAATATGCACCAATATGTTTTGATAATGTGGTTAAATTCCAGGTTTTACACATCATGAATTAAAAAGAAATGTAACTTAGATGAAGAGAAGCCAGTAAAAACATAAAAGTAAGAGAGCCATTAAAAATGTATTTGAGAAAAAATCTCAGCAAATAAATCTATCATCAATAACTTGATAAGCTTGATCATGAGTAGAAGTTAGTCCATTTCATTGATTAATTGATTCTAACAAAAGATTATGGATTCTTGGTATAAGCAAATTCTGTGTGAAAGTCTAGCTGTTTCATAAATGTCTCAGAAAAAATAAAAGAAGACACATAGATTGTCTACAGTTTTCTCTTCAAAAGCATGCTCCAAATCCCACAGAGATCATCAAGGCCTCCCTGTGATTCTCTTCACTTTGAATTGGTTCCTTTGGACTTCTTCCTGCCTCCTTACCTGGCTCTATGTGAAACTCATTGAAAAATAAGAAAAGTAAAACTCCACTTAAATGAGTTGATCACACAATGCTAATGATGAAAATTTGCCCAAGTATCCTACTATCAATTTCTCTTTTCATGCCACAGTTTAACAGTTTTGACTCAGAAATTACCTTTTTGGTTGATATTGAAATGTCTCCTTTGCCTTCCTGCTCAAATGATAACATTTGGGAGGAGGCATGTGTACCTTCTGAATTCAAATTGAATTTTAAAATGGTCAACATTTTAGTTGCAATCGTTCTCAAGGTGATTTAATAATGGGAAAGGCAGAACTCAAATTTCATAAAATGCATGGTTAAACTAGGTAATCAGCTCTTACAAGAGCATAAAAAGTCTGCTACTCCAGGAATCAAACATTTTCTAACCTCCAAAGAATATTGTTCCCCTATTAATTTTACAAGTCATTGCATGAAAGTGTGAGCTAAATAATATTATTCTTGTAAGATATAAAAAAAATCACTGCCTGCCTGTATGCATAATGAAGATACTGAGAACTAAGCTATCATTATTTTTCTACCACCACTTTAATGCTGCAAAGAAAAGCACTGAGCACAGATGCAGAAGTCAGGAAGTTCCCACAGCAATGCTTAATGTTCAAGTTTAGTAATTCTCCATTCCCTCTTGCATGTCTGTTAGAGCAATTCCTAAATACTTGACTTCTTGCTCTCTTTGAAAAAACTGCATAATTTTTCTCAGCCTGAAAAATTCTAGTACAATACGTACATGAAATAACAAAAGATGCCACAGTTCTCCAGGGGTGCCATATTAAATCCATAATGAACCCTGAAAGAGGCAAAAGCCTTATGAGATTGTTGAAAAAGACTATGATGAAAATCATATGGTTTATATTTATGGCATATTTCATCAGAGAAGAAAAGACAAAGAAAATCCTCTTGAAAATTTTACCAGGAAACTAATTGTAATTTTATGCCTGGTTTTTGGTAACCATTATATTGATCATTAGCTGATGTAAATTACTTGCACTATTTATAAGAAGATTTCTTGAAATTATAAAGGTCCTACCTTAGAGAAATCTTGCCAATTTGGCTAAAAATTTTCCAAGAAAGAAATTATGTACTGTATACACAGAGAAACTTAAGTGAATTTTCGTCATCTACATGCTGAGGAATACTCCTACAGGAATAGAGAGTCTGGTAGAAAACTTACAGACTGAGCTGTAAGTTGCTGAGCAGGAAGTACGGTTCTACTTGGGAAGTAGGCTGGACAAACTCAGACTTCAAGCTGAAAAATAGGCAAAATACAGGAAAATGCTGGTAGTTAATCACAGAAAAGGTACCATGTCTCACTTCACATGCAGGGAGTCAGAGCAATAAACAAATACCTACTAGAGAAACTAACAGCTCTGTGAGGAAGGATAGTGCCAGCAAAATGGAATGAGATGTTGTCATATGAAAAGGGGAGATGTCCTGTACCCTCAGTATTTAATTTGTCTGTCAGCACCTCAGGAAAGCTGAGCTCCTGGTGCCCAACCAGTCTGCCTGTTTGGGAGACTCTTCACTGAGAAGTCCTGCTGGATCAGAGGCTGGTTCAGCTGACTTAGCCAGGGATACACACCAACATAACATGCCAACAAGAACAGGGGAGACCCCTCAGTGGTTCTGCTCTCTTTATGAACACAGTTGGTCTTGCACTTTATTTGAGGTTTCCTGCCGCCAACAAATGCCATCCCCCATGAATGACTCACTCCAACAATTTACAGAACAACACTCTCTTTTAGAATATTGTGACAGGTTAAGTTTCAAGAATTGACTGACTGAAAAATATATTCAAAGCAATATAGGACAAGCTCTAATCCCAAATGAAAGTATTCAGCACACGTAGTGTGTGATTCTTACCAAATAAGCATCTCTTTGGCAGAGAAGACAGGTTCAGCCCAATCCTATTAGTTACAATGGACTCTTTCCTAACCTTTCCCCCATTCTCAACTTATTTTTATACTGTTTCTTTATGTTTGGGTGGAGCTTGAGTGGCTCTAGTCATGCATACCTTTGTTACTGATTGGTGTAAAATTCTCTCACTTCATTTTTGACGACACAGTCAAAAGAAATACAGAGCACATGCCCAGTGAGGGGTGGTGGTACCTTGGAAGTGGGTATCTTTGTGATGGTATTGGCTCAGCAGCAGGACATCTTCTCACATTTCCCCTTGCTGCGCAGTTTCTCAACCACAAAGTACCATCGAGTTCCACTCCCTGCAAGGATTTCAAGAGAGCCTGGCTGTGGTGTCTCCACTCCATCACCCTCTGTTCCACCACCATGTTAGCAGGTGCTACGGTTGCAGATTGTGAATACAGAGAATTATCGCGGAACAGGTTTCAAGCATGCCAACCAAATTCCATCCAGGGAGCAGCAATTGTATTTTACCCTGGAATTTTCATACTGCTATAGCCCTTTTTAGGATATCAATATAACTTCTCAGTTTCCTCTGATTTTACCTCTTGTCACCTTCCTACAGTTGTAAACAAAGAGTGACAATTAAAAGATCAGAAAGTATATTTTTACACAAAGGAAAAAAAATGAAAACCAAGAAAATATGGTATTCCTATTTTCTGCTTAATTCACACCTTAGCCCATCATCAGTCTTGCCCTGTTTCTCCTCTATCTTCCACTATCTCCCCTTCAAGGAGCTTCTCTGATCTTTGCTCTGATTTAGATCGAGCTATAAAGGCAGGTTTATAGCATATGCATGTACATACATATAAAATCTGTTGGGTTTTCTGGTCCCCCTGCAGTGAATATTTAATTCACTGAAGAAATCCGCAATTGCTTTGATTTTATGTAGAATTTTACTTCAAATTCCATTACAGTACTGTGTCAGACAAATTCATGTACGTTCTTCTAAAAGGCTCTGTTGAGGCTTAGATGCCCTTCTGATGCTCTTTGCATTTACATGTAAACTTTCTTCACCTATATGTTTATGTAGTCAGTAATTTTAAAAAATTGACCGCACTGTTGGAAGAGTATTGAAAACAACGTGGAATTGTTCTGATATTTGGAATCTAGATCTGCATATCTCAGATACATAAATAATTTTATGAGTTCAGTAGAACTGTTTGTATAACTGGTCCAGTGAATCTGAGAGTGCTTAAAATCTCGGTGAAGATTGTAAGTGAGCTGTTACTGGCATGAAAGGGCAGAACAGTTGCTTTAGCAGAAATCCCAGGAGTTTGTTTTGGAGGCTCCCCCTTTTTGTGCATGTTTGCGGTTTTTTTGACCACGCTTCATTAGAAAATGAAGCATAATCACAACAGTATTGTTAACCAGAGACTTTGCACAGGGAAAACAAGTGATTAGAATTGCCACCCTCCATAATGCATAGGTGATCACTGGACTCATTCCATGCTTAGGGCAGCCCAGGCTTATGCGGCAAAAAAAAAAAAAAACCTGACTGTTTTGCATTTGTGGCTCTGTTTATTCTTACAAACCATCTGAAAATCAAACTAAACACTTGGATTCCTTAATCATCCCCTCAAGACTCCTAGTTTCCAGTTCCAATAAGTTGTTTGTTGGCATTAGATGCTGGGACTGGTCTCTAGCTCTTATACTTTCAATTTTTTTAAATGTATCTTTTCTTCCCACCTTTCATGAATTTATTGTGCATAGACTGATCTATATGTAAGCATTGCTTGGGGACCATTATTCTATTCAAAATATGAAATGGAGTACAAATGTTTGTTCTTCCTTGGATATCTTCGCAAAATATGTTATGCACTACGAATTACACAGTTACAAATTTTAAAAGTTGAAGATATTGGGAATGAAAACTATGCCCTAATCAAGAAGATGTATAAAAGCTTTGGTACTTCTTTTCCCAAGCAAAGGAGTCCATCAACAATGTGCAGTGTTAGAGTGGTACAAGAGAACCAGAATAAGTCTCAACAAAATCTCACTGCAAAATGCATGAGCTGAACGTTGCAAGTTAAGTCAAAGAGAGGCAAGAGATCACCCTATTTGCACTCCCACTTGGGGCACAAAACAGGCTGTTCTAGCAAAAGTTTGGATGAATCACAAGAAAGCCTGTTGCCTTGAGGGTGCTTCACCATTGCACTGTTAATTCCACTCACAGTATCACCTTCTTATTTAAAAAGATTGTTTGTCTTTCATCATACAACCTCTTACAGCAGACATTTTTATTTCGAGTCTTTAACAGACCATATTCCATCTTCCTTTAACTTTTTCACTCCTAAAACTCACTTTAGGATGGTTGAAGTAACTGCTGTTATCTGTCTCATTTCTGAGGCTCCTCAAAGTTGCCCTCAGCTCTACCATTCCAATAAAATTCTCTCAAAATTTCACACTTCATTTTAAGGACAGGATCACTTAGTCAATGTTAAGTACTACATTTTCCACATAACAAAGAGAGAGAGTTCAGACTGGAGCTCTCAGATAATTTTTACTATGTCTGAAGTCTGGAAAATCAAGTTCCACTGCAAAAGACAAATTTAGGACATTTATGAAAGCACTGCCTAGTTGATTTCAGCAGGTATTTTACTAAGCTTAGGTTTGTAGTGATCAGTTCCTTACTTTTAAATATCCTGTTAAAAAATGAGGATTATAATTTTTTTAGTGAATTATTTTTCTCTTTTGTAACAAATAACTAATTTCAAATCTTGTATAGAATGTAGCACAAAGAGAAAAGACCTTTTGTCCCATTGTGGAATCTCCCCAGAGAGGTTGCTAAAATTCAGTGAATCAGTTGCTCAGAAATTATATTCAGAGCGCTTCCTATACCCAGGACCCAAATAATCCTAGATCAGAGTTCAAAGTTTCCCACAAGCAAAGCACTCCAAGTTAGAGTCAGCTGCAGACATGAACTGGGGGAAGCATATCACTCAGTATTTTTTGAGAGCTTTTGAAGACCCCTGTCTGGTGAATGTAAGAGAACAATGAAATGCTGCTGCAGTGGTCACAGAAGAACTATTGATTATAAATAAAAAAGTCTTTGGATAAGGGAAGCGTGTCACAATTTTTGTTCCATCTGCAACATTTTCACAGACCTTTCAAGGGAGGTCATTGTAACTGAGACATCTCTTCACACAAGCGTAAACTGAAACAAATTTTAAAAGATGAGGAGAGGGAGGTGAGCAGTCAATGGACCATGCAAGATCTGCTCTCTGTGACATGCAGTTCAACAAGAACATTGCCATATTGAGCTGATGAATCTGACAGCAGCATTTGTCTTAGCAAATATTATTCTTCATACCTGGGACCATCCAGCCATGAAAAAGCACACACAGACTATAATTTAAAGAATATTGGCCTAATCTGTGTGGCTCACTAGCTGAGAAAAATTCAGCCTACCTGTCCTTTCTGAAGCATAAAAAAAGGAAGAAAAATATAAGGATAGAGCATGCATGTCCTGCAATCCCAAGATTACTAGAGTGCGGGATTGAGACCCTGTGCTTTGAACACTGCTCTGTTGGAAGCATGACAACAGCTTGGGGATGTGCTCACTGAAACCCACCACAAAAGGCAGTGTGCACTTTGAAAACAATAACTTCAGCAAGTTCCATAACTAGAGGACTGGTAGACAGATCTATATTAGGAGCACACAGAAAAGGTAAACAATCAATAATTCGCTGTCACCTGATGAACTCTCCTGGACCTTTCTAAGAACACAATAAGGCTTGTTTACAACTTTCTGGGAAAAAATTTCACTGTTAGAGATGCTTTTGAGGGCAAAAACAATCACAGGAATACTTAGACTAGTAAATTAGATCTCCACCACATCTCTAGCAGTTCATAAATACCATCAGCAGTACTTTGCTCCCCCATGAGGAAAGCAAGTAGAAGTTTATTACAAGGCCAAGGACAGGGATTGTGCCAGTAACAAAGCCTAAAACTATCTCCAGATCTCTTGTCCTACGACCTTCTGCTAAACCCTAGTTTACTAGTGCCTATAATTGTCAAAGATATTGTCTTTGGAATTTTTTCTGCCAGAGTATTCAAGTAATCTCTTGAAACTATTTTTCTTTTGCCAAAGTATAAATTTAAAGACAATAAAAAATATGGGAATAAAACAAATACACAAAAAACATATTCTGGACTGTATAACAAAATCCCCAAGCAATAGTGTATTTTTCCTCATCTACACATTATATCTAGCTTTGGTGAATTAAAGTGTATTCTCACTTAGATCCCTGCAGTGCAGAGCTAAGTGAAATACCACATTCCTTTGGGAGGCAGACGCTGGGAGGAGGGTCTCACCATGGTCCATAATTCACTGTATGTCTGAATATTTTGAGTAGCAAATGTTTTATTACAGCATAGACTAGTAAGAGCTCTTGTGACAAGATCCTTAACTTAAAATCATATCAGAGCAAGTAGAAAATAAAGCCCAAGAAAAGGTAACCAAGGTAGCATTATTTTTTATTTCTATTTTTTTTTTGGTAGACTAAAGGGTTGGTTTTTTTCATTTTCCTTGTCATGTGTTTGAAATGGAGCCAGGGACTTGGCAAGTCAGCTGGAATTTAGACACTCTGCAGACCCCATGTAGTTCTGGCTCCACTTAACAGTTGGCCTTAGCACTTTCATCAGTACCAGTGCACTGCCTGTCTGTATCTGTGAATAGTATCTCTAAGGAACATTCATTAATAATGTGCAAATATATTTTGACAAAATAAAAGAACCATTAAGAAGCATGTGTGATGACAATTATAAATAGGATGAACTGAACTGCAGCTTTAATAGAAATACATTTATTTTTGGCTGGGTTTGACATCCTACGGTTTTGAGACACAAAAGTTGGCAAGAACTCACAATCTCTGACATGTTCAAATAAAGCAGTTAAACAGGCGGTGTCTTTTCATTTATAGTCTCAAATAAATGAAGATTTATGTAATGTTAATTTTAAGTTTCTAAATTTCTAAAACAACTCCATAATCTCGCCATTGATATCCAGCCATAAAACACTGTTCTGAAATGGGTGAGCGCTAGGAGCAAGGCAAGCTTTCCAAAACTCTCCCATTAGCAGGTGCCAAGCTCCAGCATTCACCCCTGACCAGCTCCTGCTGACTTGTTGAGCAGAGTGCAACTCATTTCATATTTGAAATACACCACAGGAAAAGGACTCTCTGGGCAAAATGATGCAGTTTGACAGACCAATATGTAGCTCAGAAGAGATGCAGGCTACCTGGCTGTTGCTAAAACTAAACTCTGAGGCAAAAAAAAGACATACATATATTACTCAGACACACTTTGTCTGAAACAGGGTGATAGACCACTCTTGACTTTCAGCTCAGCTCTGATTTCATTACACCATTTTTTATTGATTTGGAAAGGAGTGGCAGCTGTTTGAAACTGATGGAGACCAGAGATATTAATAGGAAGGCTTGTATCTGGACATGTCTCTTTACATAATCCTGTAAATACCATCTATGCTGCAAAATCCCCTTTCCTTACATTATACACTCACTTCTGTTATATCACTGTGTTAAATGCTCCAGTGTGCCCCAAAACTTCATAAAAAGCATCCGACAGGAAGAAAAGGAATCCAACAAAAGACATTTAGACTCTCTATTTATTACACAGGGAGAGAATGAGACTATCTGGGTAACCAGAAAAGGCAGTGTGAAATGCACAGGGTTTAGTGATTTCCTTACAGCAACCAGCAACACTGCTGTGTACAAATGCAAAGCTCTGCACTTGTTTGTGTACTTCAAATACCCTGTCACTCTTACATCACAGCATATGATGACTTTCTATTCAAGAAAGCATTATGTTATCACCTGCTGTGCCAGCAACCACAGAGGTTGCACTTGCTACAAAGCTGCAGAAGGCTGGCACTGCTTGCCAAAATCTTGTCTCTTCCTAAGGATCTTGCCCTTTTCCTTTGAGCTCTGCAGGTATCAAGCAGGTAGGCAGCAGTTCTGCTGCAGAACACTGGATCTGGTCACTCACACGTGAGAAAATTCTCCCAAGCATCCAAAACTTGAAGAGGTCATTGGGACATAATTTCCCAACTTATTCTTTACACAGTGTCAGTCACTGGAGAATTGTGATGCCACTGCCCAGAAGGTGAAGTGCAGATGAACAGACCCAGGAGAAAAATACTAAGGGAAGAAGATCTCTTTATTACACTTTGTTTTATGGTTATCACTCAGTAAATCTGAGCTAGCACGACGTGAAGAAATTACCTTAAGACAGTCAGCTTGAGCTGCTATTTTCTACTGTAGCTAATTTGGTGGACATGAAAGAAGATTCTTCTTTCTTCTCTACTGCCATTTTTGCATCCAAGAGCAAACTGTCAGGGAGATTAAAGCTTTATCTTTTTATGCCAAGGAGATGAAATGCAGTTTCATATAAATTAGATAAAAAATAGTGAAGTGCTGGTGCAAAAGGCCATCAAACCTTATTAATGCTTTGCCTGAACTTCTTGCTCTGAGGGTGGTTCTTGCTGAGAAACACTAACTCTGAAGCACAATCTGCCATTTGTTAATACCTGCCAGGCAGAATGTAGGGTTGCCATATTAATCATCAGGACTCAAAAAAATCCCTAAACAATCACACAAAAGTCCACAGTAAGCTGATGGAGAGACCTGAAGGGAGACCAAATGGAGTGTACTTTTAGGCGTTATGGTGGTTAAAAAAATCCTGCTCAATTTCAGCATCTCATTCTAATAATTTGGCTTATTGATCTTAAAGGCCTTTTCTAACATAAATTATTCTATGATTTTCTGAATATTTAAGTGTCTTTAAATTATTGTTATTCACTAGCTTATTTTCCAGTCTCTCCAAATTCCTATTAACTATGATTTTCTAGAAAACCAGTCCACAGGTCATAGGGGTAAATATCTCCATTTTCTACAGCTGTAGGAAAAGAAAGCACAGGTGATTTCCCAGCATTGTGGCAATATACTCCGGGGAAATTCAGCAGCTACATTATTCCTAAATCAATTTTGCTATTAACCCAAGACCTTTTCACTGAATATTGTATTGTACTAGTAAACCTTTAAAAGACATCCCACTCTCTGTTTCTTACCCAAAACATGTTAATGAGTGAAGGGAATTAAGCACAAAGGTCCCATAGTGACATATCCACTACTGACATATCCACTGCTGAGGACTGGCTGTTGACACCATCTACACAACCCACAGCAGCAGCACATTTGGCAGCCCGCAGCATGGCTTGAAACAGGAACAACAGTCAGTACATTATAAACTCACCATCACTCAAAAAAATTCAGTTTGGGAATCAAAACACCTTTTTCTGTTTCTTTGTTTGAAGGAAATTTTTTTATGAAGTTCATCATTAGCAAGCATCTTAATAGCATCTGCTGGTAGGTACCCATACCTTTTTTTTCCTTGAAACACCGAAGTCCCTCCTTTCCCTTACAGGATTGCCAGAGTAGGGTAAGCTCTTCTCCTTGTACCTTTTCATCTAATACCAATTACAGCATTTGGAAGAACTGTGTTCACTCTGCAGGTCGTAAAGATATTTTAAGCCATGCTGGATCAAAATTCAAAGCTCTATGCTTATAATGCATCGCAAAAACCCGCTTCAAGCAGAACATCTTGAAGTGACATGGGATAGAATGGATGTAATTTTGAAAAGTTTATAGGTACAATAAATGTTCAGGGGTCAATGATCATCTGGAACCTTTTATCCAAACTTTTAAAGCTTTTCGTATTAAAATAATATTTCATTTAGATTAAGTTATATCTGATTTAATGGGGTTTATTTAAACAAAAAATATGAAATACATTAAATTCCATTGATCATAAAATTGTGGCGATGTGTCTTAGGTGACCCTCAAAATCCAGGGTCAACCTCATTCGGTATTGTTTGTAGCTAAAAGAAGTTATGTAGTTCTGTATTGTTGCTATGTTCCAGTTTCCCCCCCTCTCAGTATACCTGTGCTCCTTCAGGTTCCTCCCAAAACCCCTCCCAGGACTTTGTATATGGGCATTCTCCTCCCCTTGTTCCAGTGCCTTCCCTGTCTGTCATCCTAACCCCTCCCAAGGGACATGTCAATCCTCTTTGCTCCTAGCCCCCTCGCCTAGAAATTCTCCTTCCCTCGACACCCTTTTGGCTCCCCCAGGAGTCAATCACCCCTAAATTGCCCCCATTGCTCCAATGTTTTATGGTCCCTCCCCATACTCCTCCCCTGACTGTTCGGGATTGGTACCTGAATTGTGACTGCCCCTTGATCCTCCTCCCTTTAAATGTTGTCACGGGTGGTTTTCAGCTCTTTTGTCTCACTCTCCGTTGGGGTAAACACCCCTGGGTACCATGGCAAAAGAGTCCACCTTCTTTCCTCACCTCAACCCGTTTGAGGCCTTGGATCATGCGGCGGCACTGCGGCAGGAGCTGGGCCCAGCAGCCTGGCACTGTCTCCCCAGGTCGGAAGAGTTAGCTGACGTGCCCCTGGTTTATCAGCACAAGCAGTGATCCCCAGCCAGGCAGGCAGGGCAGGGTCACTGACCCTTCATCCTCGTGACCAAATATCTGATTTTATGGGGGTTTTTTAAACAAAAAAAATACGAAATACAGTAAGTTCCATTGATGATAAAATAATGAAGATTGACATGAAAAAATTGAAGCGGGGCTTGTTTGGTTGGTTTTTTGTTTCGTTTTTTGGGTTATTTAAAATGTGTAAATGTACATAATAAGAAACACCTTTATTTTTATTTCTCTTGTTTAGGTCTTTTTAATTAAGGTTTTCATATGTTCTAAAGTTTGAACTTAAAATACACTTCACATAGAACCATAAATAGATCTATCATAAAAATTACTATTTTCTCATACATAGTTATAATTCTACAGTGTTGAGGTAAGAAACTTTCTAACAAAGGTGAGTTGGAAACCATTTTTCCTAGCCTGTGAATAGCCTTTACAGGCCACTGTAAAGTATGAGTCACTATCGTCAATACAAAAGGACACACGCAAGACTGAAATAGGACAAAGAATATTTACAAAATGTTAGCACATTTCTACACTCAAAACTATCATGTATACACATAGAAAGCAGGAGCAGCAGGAACAGTACTAAGTCCCCATACCCATTTCTAGTAACAAAAAGAACACACTGTCTAGCTTGCTTGTAGATACTCTTGAAAAAATTATTCATGTCAAACCTTAAAAATACACTGAAGCAGGTTGGAATTCTTCAGAACAAAGACTTTTCTTCTTAAAACTTCTGACTTTTTTGTTGTGATTACCAAACCCAGCTGAAGAAAAGAGGTGTCAAGTATTTGGGATTATTTTGGTCTTTTAATTTTTTTCTTTCAGTTTTATTGGGTTTCAAATTCACATAAAGCTTATTGAATAAGTTAGGTTTCAGTATCTTTTCCAATCTGGCTTTGGGAAAAGAAGCTATTATAGGAATACTATTTAATCTGCGTATTTGTACCATGTATCATTTCCTTTGGAGATCAAAGGAACAGTTTCTCAGCAAAACATGTAGACCATCTGTAACACAGTCAAGAAGGAACAAGAACTCAATCTTGCTTCACAGTTCCAAAGTCTTTAAATGATAGATAACTAGCTTTCCTTTCCTCATCATGTGTGCAAAAAAAATAATTGCTTTACATGACTTCGCCATGTCATGTCTAAAAGCCACAACTCATTCATTTTTCACAAAGTACCACTGCTGATATTTATCACTGACTCAAAACCATTGACCCACTTGAATAAATGATTAAACTAATACCATTACTTTGGAAAAAATACATACACATATATCCAGAGATACATCTGTAACGTGTAATACAGAGTCATTTGGAATTTGAAGAAAACTTCATTCCAAGCATATACACATCTACATTCAGAGCCCTGTCAGTCAGAAGAGAAAAAAAGTTCTTTAATTCAAAATGAATGCCATGAAGAATTTGGGCTAGATTTGTTAGCATTAGGTAAATAAAGAGAAGAGAAAATGCGTAAATAATAGAAATATTAAAAGAAAGTAGTGTTAATAAAAGCCATAGAACTTCTATAAACTATGATTGCACATATTCACTGCATCATTTAAAAAGTATATATTCACATAACGTATAGTTACCTTAACCATAAAGAAAGGTATGCAGGTGCTTAAGCAAAGCATCAAATGAATTTTCAGTAATGTGTCCTCTACCACTTGACAGGAACAGGACAGGGACGCATGCCCAGCACCCATTTTTCCTAATCTTCTTCTGAATTTCTTTGTCTAATTTCTGGTATAAAATGAAGTGTTTATATCATATCGTGGTACCTATTAAACTTCAACAGGGAAATCTATCCTTCTAAACTGAAGATTGCGAAGGCCTGACCTGTATGTCGTTCATGTAATAATCCTTCAGTTCAAGTGGAAGATCAAAGGAAAAAAAGGGTAACCGATAAACAGAGATCGATATAGTTAAAACTAAAAATGGCCAGAGGCTTGAGGTTGCTTGAGGTTCCTAGCCAAAAGCCTTTTCTAAAACCAAGTCCTTGATCTGTTAATTGTTATAGCACTATTTATTCTAATACACCACCATTTCCTTTCCTTTGATTCTACATCTCTCTTCATGCAAGGTTTATATTCACTAAAGTGAAAACGCTTTCCTAACCAGTAGAAAACGGATAGAAACACTTAAAGAGAGGATACAATTAGGAGAATTGCAATCTGACTGGGAGACTACATTGAGCAAATGTACCTTAATAAAGTACAATTGCACCCTGGTTTACATCAGCTTTCGAAAACAACGATACTAAGATGAAGCATTAGGCTACAACATCAATGGGCATAGGTTGGGGGTTGTTTGAAGGGTTTTTCTTGTTGTTCTTGTTGGTTTTTATGACAGTCCTGAGGCTCCCAAACCTAGTGGAGAGAGGGGTAACTACGACCTGTTTTCCATCAGGAGATAGTCTCCTCTGAATTTGTCTCAAACAGGAACAAGAGGTTTTTTTAGAACTGACTCTTTCTCAGCATGTATTCATCTTACAAGGCATGCTAGGCTTGAACCAGAAATCAAAATCAGGAACAGTAGTGCTTAATCATATCAAAACCTGCGGAGGGATTGGAAGATCAAGGTCCTGGTGTGTTTTCACATGGCAATCACTATGCTGTGTTGCACAACAACACAGTAGGACAGTAGCTTTTACTTACATTTATTGTTACGAACATGGACTTTACATTCAACAATTGTTACTTGAATGGTAATGCTGATGTGCTAAAACATTATTGTCACAGAGGAAGGAATACCAGGCGGATTCAGATGTCGTAGAACATCTTATTTTGAATTTGAAGTCCATTGACCGTGAAGATCATCACCACAAAATGAATTCAATGAGACATCAATGCAAGTCAAACACCTCCACATCCACTCTATGTAGGTCATTTGCAGAATCCAGTTGCTACTTTCTGTCACCTAGTTTTGTGAAATCATCTGGTACAGGATGCCTAGATGGGAAATTACAAAGTTGTTGCCACCACCTAAAATATTATAGATCTTCATATAGATCTTCATTCATTGAGGGGAAGCCATCTTAGCAGATTCGACCTGCCAGAAAGATGAACATGATCCAGGTCTACAAAGTTTTGATTTTTCCACAGTTCAGTAATATAATGCAGTATCACTAAATATGGAACTTTCATTTCCAGTCACTGAGATACATAAGTAAGTTATGATCTCTTAATAATGTTTCAATTTATTGAGAAGTGCTTCAGGACACTTTTACATATATATATATATATGTATGTGCACATTACAGATGCCTTCCAACAAGATAGGATTTAAATTTCTTCAGTGTATTTTTTTGTACGTCTCTAATACATCCGTTCCAAAGTAGTTTCTATTTTAACATGTCACATCATCTCCAATTTTGGTCAAGGATAGGTTTGAGGGTTATTTTTTATAATGTGAATAATACAATATCTACCAAAACAAAATACAGAGATTTTTGAGGAACCAAGCTGGTTTTGACCATATCAAGAGGAATTACAAGAGCTTCACATAAAGCTATTTCCCTTTAAATTGTTAATGTTTCTATAAAAGTTTGCTATGAACAATATTTGTAATTAAAGAAAAGGCTTTAATAAAAAACCCTGACACTTGGAAATAGGAACTTTACTTTGCTTTAATGAGAACCTCAGGGCCCTTCCTTACATACAATACTTCTGTGTGTTGCAAGGTAAATTTACTTAACATTTCTTTTGATTAAACTAGATATTTGTTATCAGCAGTTTCTCTTTGTTTAAACTTTTATTTTATTGATTTTTAAATAAAAGGACTATACAATTCTTGATGCATGACAGCATGAAATCCCACAAGAGAATATTTCAAAAGGAATTCAACAATACACACCAGTTATGTCAAATAAAGTCATCCAGAAAGCAATGCCTGCGGGAAAAGTCCTCTACTGCTGGGTAATAAAGACATCTGTCAAGACTTGTACTGTAATCAGGACTGGATGTATGTGCGTGCACAAAACAATAAACAAAAGCTCATAGACACGTGGGATGACAGAAGAAAATACCATTTAAACAACTTTCTTAAGAATAAATTATTCAAAGAGGACAGCAGTGCTAACAAGCCCAAGAAAAGAGATGCCATCCTACTTGATGCAAGCCTGGCTCGGAGACAGATTTTTATTATTCTGTCTGTAATAGAGAAGAAGGAAGGGACAAATCTGAAAAATCCTAGCTCATCCTGTCTCACTTCTAAGCATCATTAATCTCCTTTGCCCTGCTAGGTGTTTCTTTCCTATTTTCTAGCTACAGTTGCAGTCAGTATTTATGCTGTGCAAATGAAAGCTATAGATAAGTAACCCTGAAAGGTGAGTTATCTGTAGCTTTCACCAAGTCTCCCCTTGGTTACCTATGTTTAGAATACAGTTTCACTACTCCTGACGGTCATCTAGGCAGGCTATGTTTCTGAAGATGAAGTATATTCACGTGAGGTGTTCTCTACATGAGACTGCACATGTGGCTTACCACGCCTGACACAGGGCTTGCTTCTGCACAACATTTTTTCGTTTTTCCTGTCACACGTGTTTTGTAGGAAAATGCAAGAAAAGATATGGCAAGTTTCATACTGGATATGCATAATTTTGTTCAGTTTTCATGAGTATGTGTTACTTTAGCTCTGACATCTACTAAATACACCATGCAAACATATATTTTTAAGATATATTGGGATGAGCATCAGTGTTCCTGGTAATCAAAGCCTTTCTTGTACTTAACTTGTTCGTCTAAAGATTTTCCTGTCTGAGAATGAAATTTTCCCCCTCATACCATCTCTTCTTATTTACAGCACTTTTTGATGTATGTTCATAATTATACTCACCTTATGCACATCTCAGAAAATAACAATGATTTGACAGGCAGCTGAAATGCTTCGTGGCTCACTCAGGGTCATGTGATGTATGATTAATACCATGTTTGACCCCGTATGCACCTAAATTACTGAAGAAAGTAAAATCACTCTTAACAGGGTATTAGACACCTGGTGAGTTTTATTTTGCTTGTACAATTTTCAGGTAGTTGTAAAAGATTCATGTGCTTTGCTAAGTTATCAAAATTCAATTCAGACCTTTCAAAATTGTTGTTACTTGTCTTCCTTATTCTGAGCTGCAAGCCAGTGGCTTTTCTAGAAGAAATACATGCTCAGTATTAATAAGGATTATGTGTCACTTTTTTCCAGCTGACTTTCACTCCTTACTTACAAATGAACCACTAAACTGTTAACTTTGGGCATTTATCTTTCTTGCCTACAAGGGCCACTAATACAACCAGAAGACAAATAAAAGTGTATTAACTTGGGTATAATCTCCAAGACTACATCTTCATCCCAAACCAAAAGTCATTAAGAAAGTTAAGGCCCGAGATTGAACATTAAATTACTAGAAGTCTAATTATTGAAAGGTTAACAATAAATGGAAGGTAATTATTTTTTCACTTGAACTTACAATTTTATTCAAAACCAAATATTATAGTTACAACATCTTCCTAAGGAAAATAATCCAGTGTATATTTCTTTAAACCCAATGTAAGGTCATGCTAAATGTCCAGTGATGAAGAAAATAAACAACAATTTTTTCTTTGTAGCTTCCAAATATATAACAACCATTAAATTAATACATATGAGATAGTCCAGCTTATGACCTCGGCCAAATTATTAAGTTTGATTCTTAGAATTTAAGAGATGCAACTCCCTTATTCAGGTATCCTAAAGAATAATCTTGTTTAGAGATGCTGAGCAATGCTGCATGAATTCAGTTGCCTCTGTGTCAGCCCTTGTACTTTGCCTCAGTCTGCCTTTCTATTTTTTCCTGTTTTGGCTCTGTAAAACACATCAAGTCTTAATTCATGGGCTTCATAATTTTAAAATGAGTTTTTTTTATTAGATTGAAAGCCTTAAGGAAATACAGCACACTATTTGTACTGAACACAGGGCCCTTTCTCATCCATCATATCTGTGGTTGAGCAGATAGTCATGTGGGTGCCAGGATCTGTAAGATTTAGATTCAGAAAATACATCTGCCATTTTGGCAGACTTCAGAAGCATCATTCGTAACAATCTTGCACTTGCCTCTGGCGAAGTCACCTGCTCAGGTTTCTGTCCTTTCTCAGAGTTTGTAACATGATCCTTAACTGCTTTTCCAGATCACTTTGTACTCTTGAGCAACCTGCATTCAGTACTATGCTTCTTTGATAGAAGTCAGTGTACAAAGGTGTTTGACACATACTGAGTAAGTGATCTTTGCCCCACATGGTGGAATTTTCACGTGCCAAAGTATCTTCTCCTTTATACACAACTATCCTTCCCCACTGCCTTTTCTTGGTATGATGCAAATGAAACAGCATAATATGCAATGTGCACAGAATTCTCCTATTAATGTACTACAGAACCTTCAGATTTATAACTTTATAACTTCAAGTTATCATACTATTTCTTCTCTTTCCTCTAACTTTGCATCTTAACCTACCTATGAAGACTCTCATATTGATAATAAATTTTAAAAGCTAACTAGTCACTGTACACTTTCCAATTTTGCTCCACAGAAAAATAGTATTTCCAAGACCAGGATTATTTGTAATTGAATAGCCTTGCCCAGGTGAATTTATTGAAAGAAATTAATAAAGAATTCAGTATGACCTATAACATAATTGACAATTGAGGTAGAAATCTATCATACACACCCTACCTACTAGAAGTGTTTGCATTGTCATCAAATATTCTTTTACAAGACAGAGGAGAAGTCAACCTGAATACTTCTTTTTTAGTCTGGAATTTGTAAGTGGTCAAAATGCTTGCCCATTTTTTACATGAGTTAATTTCTGAGTGACTTTTAAAACACATATAAGAAATTTAATACTCAGTGAATGGCTACAGCTGATCATACTCTAACCAATCTCATCCTGCTCCTTCTGATGTTTTCCAAGGTCTAAGATACAACAAATGGGGCATATTTGAATTCTATTATCTGCTGTTGAAGCATTGGTAAAAATTTCTGCGTATCAAGTCTATTCAACTCATTAAGAAAGTGTGAGAAATATTCAGTGAGTTGGTCATTCGTATTTTCCATTTTTTGTCCTATTTTCTTTCTGAAAGTGTAAAACCCCCTCGATTAAAAGATGTTTCCCTTGAGGGGAAGAGAAGTTAACAGACTGTTTCACAATATTTTCCCTATAGTTGAAAGTACTGTCTTTTCCATGCAGTGAACACTGTTAAGAAATGGAACTGGTGCAAGAGGTTTTGAAGCTATAACTGATGCAGGTAGTACCTTTCCAAATGATAGCCCTTTTTGATAGTCACTTGGCATTGAGCAAAAACTATTGTGGTCGCTATCTAAACAAGAAATGTTAGTTTGACCTAATTTTCTATGTTGGATATAGAAAGACAAGGTGATAAAGTGATGTCCCATTTAGAAGGCACTGTGCATGTGTTGTTTGGGGTTGTTTTTTTCATTAATACACTTTTTTTCTGGTATTGCCTATGACGAAGTCATTTTTACAGAGCTATAGGACTTTCTTTGACCTAATTTCCTTTGGCAGACCAAGGCAGTTTTTTAGCATGGTGATTGATCTGTTGGTTATCTGGACATTCTCATTTTAAAATGCTATTGAAGAGACTTGAATAATTTACACTTCCTGCCATGAACTTGGCAGCTTTTTTCAATAGCTGCTGATTTATTGCCCCAAGCAGTGTGACAGTTCTCTAGTCTGTATAAATGCAACATGCAGTTACAAAGAATCGTACATGTAGTGGTGGATTACAAACTTCAGTCTTGTCATGAAGAGCTTTTAAAGGTTTCTCTAAACTGGCAGAAATTACCTTAACTCTCAGACCATTCTGAATTGGTCCCTAGCCAGTCAATCAAGAACCAAAAAACAAAAAAGGAAAGTAACAAAGGAAGAGGAATTTAGCAGTAAAACTACCCTAAACCAAAAGTTAAAAATACCCCTGAGCAGTCAGCTGCAGTATTTTACTTCAAGGATGATGTCAATTAATATCTGAATTCATGCATTACACCATGAGAAATCTCAAATATGTGGGAAATGCAAAAGCTGAGAAGGCTTTCAGATTGAGTGAGAAAAGCAGGTCTCAGAAATAAAGCAAAGATTTTAGGTTCAGCTGCAACTGCAAAAGCCTGAAGTTAGAAGAAGATACAATTATGTAAATAGCAAGGACATTAAAACAAGGGTTAGTGTTTCTAGGTTTGGCTCAGAGAAGTCTTGGAGCTGCAGAAAATGTGCTTAGCAAAGATACTGAAGTTTTAAGCCTTATAATGGAATATTGTGCATTGTTATTACAAGACATAGAGGCGAGTATTGTCTGTAACAGGTGTACATGTGCTTTTTAGTGACTGGTTAGAGCACTTTTCTGTAAACTTTAGAAGCATGCTATTGGCTGAAAAACTTTTAAGAATGTTCTGTAACTAAGAGATTTTGGGTTGTCAGCGCAGGCGTGAGCCATGTACATCTCTTGTGTACATGAGGCTGATGCCTGAATGAAATAATAAAAAGCTCGTGGAACATCTGCCTGAGCCCCCGTTCCATTTGCAGGGTAATGCCAACGAAATCTTTCCTCTTAAGTTACCCAAGACCTTTCTTGGCAAGAGAAGTACCAGTAACACACCTGTTTGCCTAAACTTTGCAGCCACAATCTAAAGAGAATCTAGCAGTAAGATGGAGAGAAGGAAGAAGCAATCAGCAGAGCTGGGTGCAACTGTCTTACACTCAGCTGGTAGAATGATGTCGAAGAAATGCTGGAGTGTAGGTTTTTATTACCATCCCTTGGCCGCCTGTCTCACTCCATAACTATCCTTGCAGCACCTTCCTTTCACTGCTTGATATAATCGTTCTTAAATCTTATGAGTCTACTGCATATGTCAGAATTATGTCATAGAAACTTCATTGCTGTTGGTCCTACTGAACAGTGCTGAGCCTGACTAATGCCTTTCCTTCTTCACAGGAGAGCTCTGTTTCCATAGATCAAGCTTACTGATTTTCAGAGAGCCAGCGAGTGTTTGACTATGTACACCAAGTGAAGGTTTATTGATTTTTTTTCTCTCCTTGAAATACTGCAGGAATAAAAGAGAAAATCCTTCCGTATTGGTGGCATTATGCTGTTTGGTTTAAATGTGTGTGCTCACAAGGTACTATACAAAATATAAAAAGGAAGCATTTGGAAGGGGATAAAAAATAAATTGAGCCAATATATCTGATTATTGTATATAACACATCTTTGATTTAGTCTATATCATTCCTTTTTACATTTCAGTCTTGGTTTTTTTCCACTAAAGCATATAATACAACAAGCAAAGTATAGTATTATCTGCTCTTCATAAGCATACGCATACATCTGTAACTCACTAGTACTTCAGATTTAAATGCTCACAAGCTATAACCTCTCAAATTCAGAACACCCATGACAATGTGAATCAATGAAGCCTAATTACCCTTACGTAGTGACATCAGGAAAAGAAAAACTAACTACGCTCCCTCATCAAAACTGCTTCGACAGATCAGCGTCACCTACTATACAGCATCACTCAGCCTCTTAAACTTTTGAGACTTTGCCCCACTCAGCATCCTCCTCCTTCACCTTCATTTGGCAAACAATTCCCAAACTTTCTGCTCTTTTCTTTTCATAGTATCCAGTGACTCTGAGAAAGAAGAAAAACATTCTAAAATGTGCAGTTTTTAACTCATGAGTAATTAAGAGATAGTCCAATTTTGTCCAGGTAAGTGTTATCTTTCATAGTTCAGACTAACCAGACTATAAAAGTCTCAGAAGCTTTAGGTGATTTCAAAGATTATAAAGATGAAGATTTTGTCCCAATACAAAATGTCAAATTCCTCATGGTATGTTACAAGAAAGAAGAAAGTACTTAAATTTTGTAGAGAATCTCAGTCTAGAAGTTCACACTGTATTTCAGAAAGCAGAGTCCAACTATCAAAATTGTATGGAATTGCTATGAGATTCCTCTGTGGCCATGGGCACACCATTGTGGCCCCTGGTCATTGAAAAAGATCCTCTTCCACGTGTGAAATAGGGTGTCTACACTTGGTGTTAAACAGTCAATGCACAACCAAACTAAGATTTATATTTAAAACTACTCTGGCTCTGCCATGGCAATAGTGGGAACCAGAATATCTTTTCTATAATAGCCTAATTAATAACTTCTAAGAATTCAGACTGTTTTGGAACTGTTTCTGTTGCACCTTCTAAAACATCTCATTTCTTATATTTCTAGAAATGCATTTTAAAACCCAAGTTAAACCTACTTAAGAGTGCTCTTTTCTCTAATTCTGTTCCTCAGAAACTGTCTAGTTTTTTTCTTATTTCCCCTGAGCTCTCTTCATCCTCAGTTCTCTTTAAAGATCACTCTTTTTTGCCCCTTGTGGTCTGTCTGTCATTTATATTTCTTCCTGGCCTTAATTGTTGGGTTCATTTCCCTAATCAGCTTCTTTTCTGTGCAGCTTTGAGACTTCTTCTGTTATGTCATTTTTCACTGTTGGCAACTTTACACTAGTTTCAGAAATATGAAGAAACCCAACACAAGGGCCTGAGTTCTCATCATCCTCACCTCTTTGCGCTACCTTGCAGACACAAAAGAAATTATAAGGCTGGCTGAAAACAACTTTTTCAGAAATCTCCAAGAACTGCATGACAGAAGTCTCTGAAAGTCTGCCAGAGGTGCTAAGGTGACCACAAGTTGTCACAGACACAGATAGATCTTTCAGGTGCCATGATTTTCAGTAGATGTACATGGAAAACAGATTAAAATCTGGGATGAAAACGTAATCATGGAAAGACATAAAACCAACCATCCATTGTACAACTGACCTAAATATGAGTGAATTTTCTTGATAAAGAACTTTTGGGGGTTTTTGAGGTTCACTGTTAAAATGTTTTTAACCTGGCAGTACTGTCCTCAGTACTGTACTAACACACAACACACAATAAAAAAGGCAACACTAAAATGTACAGGAGTGTTGGGTCAGCAACAATTTGGTTATTTCCATGTACTTTGGAGTTACTGCAATTTAGGGAGGAGCTAGAGGGTGGTAAGTTCTAAACTCCTACCATAGATTTTTCCTAAACGTGAGGGATGGCATGTGTTTTGACAGCATTTCCAGGAGTACCTCAGAGACTCAGGCTCTGAAATTTTGCTGACTCAAGAAATGGTGCTGGTTGAGGCACTTTACATAGTCTCACTTTTTACCAAGAGTGGATCACAGGCAACAGGATCACAAAAGATCCATTTAGGATCCAGGCTGTAAAACCAGACAGAGGAATTTGCAGTCCAAAGAAAACAGACACAAAAAGAAGACTGAGTGGAGTATAATGTACAGATAAAGTGATGATGGACTCAGAGTTTAGTATTTTTTTTTTTTTCACAGATCTACTTATCCACCTACATATACAGTTTATATCAATACATAAGCAGTCCCTCTGCTTCAGAGCATTTCTGATGTATTCAGGTGGAATTGGGTCTCAAATGTACAAAGACTTTCTGGTACTTTTAGTTTAGTCTTGCTGTTTGCAACATTTTAGCTCTCCCTATAGAGAACGTTTTTTTTAATATGAGAAGACTAAGACAGTCCCTACTGATTTGAACAACTGCAGAATTACAGAATAATGGAAATTGGAAGAGACACCTGAATAGTCGACATCTCCTCTCCTCTCCTCTCCTCTCCTCTCCTCTCCTCTCCGAACCTCTCCGA